>SNQJ01S0016953.1:124887-139944 GCA_010110895.2 Picea sitchensis
TTTGTGGAAGTGGGATTTGGCGCAAAAAAATAAATTCTTCACATGGTTAGCCATTGAAAATAAAGTTGTAACTTGGGACACTTTACAAAGAAAAGGGTGGGAAAGCCCAAACATTTTCCATTTGTGTTCTAAAGAGGCATAATATGTGTATCATTTATTTGTAACTTGCAGCTTTTGTAAGGATGTTTGGACTAGGACAAAAAAAGAGATAAAACTTTTGACTATTTGGGATGGAAGTACACTAGATGGTTGTTTTGAAAACTAGGATAGAAAGGAGGATTTGTACATTACTCTCCCTTCTATACTTTGTTGGTTTGTTTGGTTGGCGTGGAACAAAAAAATATTTGAAGGAAGTAATCCATCTCCTCTGTCAGTTGTTTATAAACTTAGAGAAAACTTAACATCTCGTCCACTTTCTCTGAAGAAGACTAATACTCGTATAGTTTAGAATCCAATTTTTACCACCCCTATAGTGAGTTGGTTTGATGGAGCAACATAGTTAAATGACCACAGGTGTAGGGATGGGGGTTTGATAAATATCAATGCAAACTCAATTTATAAGTGGATCTTCAATTGTGGCATTGGGACAAATACAAGGGAAGAATTGCTTGGAGCGTGAGAGACTCATATCGTGGTTGTGCAATTGAATATCAAATTCATCTAGGTAATTGGTTATTCAAAGGTTATTATTGATTGACTGAAGGATAGAGGAAAGATGCAGATTACTTCTTTGTTTGGATGGATGGATAGAATCAACGAGCTCAAAAAATCTTTTAGGGAGATCCATTATACTCATGTCTACATGGAGCTAAATTAGGAAGAGACTTTCTCTTGAAACAAGAATTGACAAAGACTGAAGGACAGATTGACTAAATCTTGTGGATAGATGGGAATGAGGGCCCTCCTCTCATTTTCAAACTTTTTTAGTAGCTAGGTCTTCTTATGGTCATACTAGGCTTCTGAGTTTCTACTTGAGGATTGTTTTCACTTTTTTTTTCTCTCTCCGCTTTCACCTCGGGGTTATAGTAATTTTTGAAGGAACTTAGACGAGTCTATATTATTTATGAGATGCATGGGTTATATTTTATCTTGATGGCTATAGTGTTGTCACATTGTAAAGTTCAGATCAAAGATTTTTCTGAAGTTCTTGAAGGTGCAATTTTATTTTGTCTATGTTAGTGTTGGGGACAATTAATTGCTTAATAAAGAAACAACTAATCACCTGTACATTAATTATCATCTGAGTAACGTATTTTTATTTCAAAGAAGTCTGAAAAATATATGCAATAAACTACCCACGACTAACACTAGTCCTACATGATTATGTTCTACACTATCAAGCTCATTCAACAAGAAATAAAATGCAAGACTTAAATATCAATATTAAATTTAAGAAGAAGAAATCAAGTGACAGGAAATAAGACTTATGCTAATCACACAACTTGAATCAAAACTAAAGTAAACAACGCCTTGCTGAATTGGAAATTCAACTTATTGCACCCAACATACTTCAAATGTTAATCTAGAGAAATAAATTAAATGAAATCTAGAAATTGCAGGAAATATCAAATCTGGAAAATACAGTAGCCAACAAATTACTTGAAGAAAAAGGAATTTTCTTTAAGGAACATAAATTGAAATTCAAAGAAACAAGCACACAACTAAACTAGTTTCGATGTTCAAGGCATCACCTCATCTAGGGAAGTGGGCCCACCTGCCAAAGAGTCAGTTCTGCCTGGAAAATAATTCAAATCAAATTACCAATAATAGATGCAAAACTCAATGGACATCTTCCTTAATTAAAATATATTAGAGAAATAATTACACCAGAATGAAGTTCTTAGCTTTGCCTCAAATTCAATAATTTTGCATCAATTCCATAATTCTCCCCCCTCTCCCTCTAATATGTTTTCATTTAAATACACAGAGGGGAAAGGGAAATTACAACTAAATGGATTACAAAATGATTTTCCATTGAAATTTTGGATTGATTACATAATATGAATAAACAATATCAAATCTGGAAGATGTCTCCATAATCAATCAACTAAAACAAGTTGAATCTCGCATTACAATTGTAAGAATTTAGAAAACGTCCACAACAACAAATATGAGAAAATCATTTTCAAAGAGGCTTTTGTTTCTCTCAATCCAGATTGAATTTTGGAAAAATGCTTGACAAGAAGCTCAATTGGTCCGTTCTGCACAAAACCCATGTCTCATATTTTCAAGATTCGTCTCCAATTGTCCGAAACATCCAGCACAAAATGGTCACTTCTTATTCCAGTGGATTTCTGATTTGGAATATTTGATTATAAACTAAAAATCAAATTTGCACTCCGGAAGAGATCTTGGAGGATAAAATCATGAGTGATTTTATAAAAAATTAATTAATAAACCATTATAAAAAAAATCATGCATAATAATCTTCAATTTATTAAAAATAAAGGAGAACAAATATTATTTACCCACAAGAACATAAATAATTATAAAATGGAATTATATGATAAATTATGATAAATGACGTGATAAAGAATGGTACAAATGGATGAAATATGTGTCAATAAATGATAGAAATAATGATAGTTTAGTGGCCCAACATCTCCCCCAAACTGAACTTGTTGCATGTCCTCATGCAACCCAATGCCTCTATACTAACCAAGTTGTGATTCAATAACCAAGATGTTTACTCCAACTCATGAAAAAAAAAAAAAACTTCTTCCCCCAAAACAATAGTTATTCAATTCTAACAATGTTGGTGACGCTGTAACAATTTTCACATTGAAATTTCAATCATATGTATCTGAAGTTATAGAAAAATATGATATAAGTAACGACCAACTTTTCCTAAAAATTAGATCCTACTAAAAGTTTGAAAGCATATTTATACGATATTAATGCTTATCGATACAAAAAATCAAAGCAATCTGATGCATGGATTTTAAGATATCAACAAAAATGGTTGTAAGTGACAGTGCATGATTTATTAAATTTTACAAATTGATTTAGCTTGATATTTTCGGGGTTTGTACATATTAATGATATATTCAGGTTGTCCGAAAATCCATTTATGCACTATATGAAAGTGAAATTGTATGCCTTAAATGAGGAAGAAATGAAAACATCCATCATGCATAAAAACTCCTCCCCCAAACTAGAGAATTAACATGTTCGCATGCAACTAGAAAACAAATTGAGGTGGTTTCTACAATTACTGTTGAAACCTCAACTTGGTGTATAACAACAAGGAATAAGAGAGGTTTCGAGAATAAATAAGGATAGTAATGGGTGAGAAAGAATATAATGGCATAGTCCTGATAGGTAAAGAAACGAAAAATACCCTCCCCCAAACTAAAAGCTTTGATGTCTTTTGAAAAATGGAGAGTGGTAAAGAAATGGAAATAATAGTTTAAAAATATGAGTTAATAATGCTCAATGGTTTTTCATGACATTCTCCTAAACTTTTAATAAAGTCAGAAACTTATGTTATTTTACCTCAATTTTTACCTCCATGAAAGCGTGGAATGATGTGGATGGAATGATATTGGTTGAAGTTGTTGTAGGATGAGTTGGTGTTGAAAGTGATATGGAAGGTGGAAGCCATGCAAGTTGAAACAAAGTAATCATAAAGTGTAGCATGGTTTCCTTCTACCAAATTGATTAGTTGTCCTGCCATCAAGATTTCTAGAACACATCTCATTAGTAGCCTCAATCAATAATTCATCACCTCAATTACCTCATTATATATCAAATTTACATCATCATGTTATGAATTCCATGTGATAAAAAGGGAATATAAAAGAGGATAAAAATGGCAAGAACAAAAAACATTCCCTGTACCCATCAACTTTGGTTTCTATGGGCACAAAAATGGTGAGAATTAGTTATCTCAATCTTTGCTTCTCAAGAACGATCAATTTCCTGGTGTTCATAATCAGAAATAGGCCTCTTTATTCTACCCCAAAATAATAGTAGTGTTGTTAAAATATGAATAAATGGCAAATGATTGGGAAAACAACTATCTTTGGTGAATGATATGAATCTAAAGGAATGATAGATTAGATGATCTACAAAATTTCAAATCTCAAATATCCTAAAAATTTTCGCACTTGATATGTAAAGTGAATATATAGAGAACATTAATAGATATAAACCATAACCATCATTATCTAAGAACTGATGAAATATTACCCAAAGAACCATGAGTTCTAGAAAACATTATATAGGCAACAATAAGCATTGTCGATAATTAGTTTTGAGAAAACAAGGTAACCAAGTAGATCATAGAATTGAATTAACTTTTTTACCATAGGCATGGTCACTGCTGCCAACAGGCATCCATAGCCTCGAAATGGATTCCTTTTCAGCCCATTGAGATGCTAGTGTCCCATCTATTAGAAATAAGTGCATAGTTGCAAGATCATTTCAATTTACTTAGAAGTCTATTGAAGATCATTGTTCTGGATTGGGAACTAGTTAATAACAATGCCATTCACAAGAGCTAACAAAAGTGAACAAGTCGGCTCATGATCAGACCTCTTGTCCTTCGGTTTCCAACTCAAGGCCATTACCTTGGCTTGGTGACCAATGGTGGTAATGTCACTTTGTTAGGACCTATGATCATGGTAGGTCAACTCGTGATGGGACCTCCTATCCTTCAATTTACTATTTATGTTGAAAATTCAACTATGTTTATTGTTAATATACAAAATATTACTTAATAGATGCGGTGGCATGTCGACTCCCTAAGAGCTAGGGATGGTTTAAAAAGGTTTTTAGTAACTATTTTCAACTTGGATAACTTTGCTTCTCAAAAACTAAGAACCTTCAAATTACTATTGGTAAATATATTTTTCTCTACTAAGATTGAGGTTGAGGAACAATTCATTAGATAATGACGTAAATATTTAAATACAATTTTGTGGGAATCATCATATATGAAATCAGGGACTTGACAATTTAAGAAAGTTGAAAGTTGGCATGATGAAATCATCTTTGCATAATTATTCCTTAAAAATAAGATTATGTTTATAAATAAACCAAGATAAATTGACTGCTCAATCATTATGTCAAAGAGGACCTAGAACATTAAAAAATATTTCTCATTCACCAAGGAGAAAAAAA
This sequence comes from Picea sitchensis, assembly GCA_010110895.2. Lineage (NCBI taxonomy): Eukaryota > Viridiplantae > Streptophyta > Pinopsida > Pinales > Pinaceae > Picea > Picea sitchensis. The sequence continues at coordinate 130,012 of SNQJ01S0016953.1, forward strand.
AAGAAAATAAAATAAAAAGACCCATAAATGTCGAAAAAATAACAATGTTTCCAAAGGGAACAACAATCATTCCTTTGAAATGAACAAAAAAGGGAACACCAATCGTTCCTTTGAAATGAACAACAAAAGGAACAAAAAAACTACCCACCATTCTAAGCTTGTTAACATGGAGTATCAAGCATGATTGTGGCAATCCCTCCCAAAAACTAGCAAGGTAACATGGAGAAGGATTAGTCATTCAAAAGTCATAGTCACTTTACAAATTAATGAGGAATTAACAGTGAATCATTCTTGACAAGACTTACCATAAGAGTTTTTTATATTAGATCCGAGGCAATCATACACTTGATAAGATTGGGGAAGAAAATAGATAGATGTAGCATAACAGCATGAAACTCATGAACTCCCCCCCCCTCCCCCCTTTTTTTTATGAAGGAACACCAACCGCGACTTTGAAGGAAACCCCACTTGTGACACAAAAACATAAGAGAAATAAGAAAATAAACAACATTTTATTGAAAAATAATAAATTATTAAATAACTTAAGTTGCAACAGCTATGATTTCAAGTGTAGCAATGTTGTTTCGAGGGACAACAATTGTGCTTGGATGAAATTCCCTTATGTTATTAACATTTTCTTCAAGAATCACTTTTTCATAAATGAAACTCGTTTATTCTCCTGGACCTGTAAAAAAATGAGCGTCTAGCTGTGGGAGAGTGGTCTCTAACCATATTGACCAACAGTGTTTTAATCATAACTTATTCGTTTTTTATCCAATTTGAGTGATGCCAATGCCAAATGAAAGTTAATTTAGAGAAATATATCCAATAGAAACATATTTTTAAAAATTCCATGTGATGGTACATCAAATTTACTCAAAAACAACCTGCATAACAAAGTTATTTTTTTATTTTCCAACTTAGACCAACAATTGATATTTTGAGAATAACTTTTTTCGTTTGATGAGGGATTGATCTAATTAGAACTGGAGATGAAAGTAAATTCATGTAGATATATCCAATAGAAATGGGTTTTTAAAAGAAGAAGAATTAATGGGTCATATACTCCAATGAACAGTCGGAAAAACAGAGTTGTAAGAGTGATGATTTGCGATAGGCAATCAATATTTTGGTCATAAATTTCTCATGAAATATCGAAATCGAGTGATTCAAATTTCCTTGTAAACTATATTCATAAGAGAATAAACTGTAGAAACAGGTTTTCAAAATCTAGTCATTTAAGCCTCTAAAAACTGATTGTTCCAATTTTGTCCCTAAGTTGCCTACTAGACACCCTGTCAATGTTTTGGTCATAAATTTTTTGTTTCAAATCCAAATTGAGTGATTCAAATTGGGTTGGAAAATATACATAAAGGGATACTTAGCATAGAAACAAGTTTTAAAAATATTCCCATTTGATCCTTCAAAACATGACTGTACCGACTGTGTTTCTGGTAATTTTCTCAAACCCGCATGCCATAAAATATGATAAACACACTTTTTTTTTTCCAAAATGATGATGAGTGTTTGAAGAAATATGATTTTCAGTATAATATGTCTACATACACAAAGAAATCACAACATATTTATCTACACAACATATTGCAACAATCAAAACATTTTTTATAAATAAATTTGTTTATGTACTTATTTTATTTTCTACTCTAACCTACTGTACATTGAAACATAAAATATGCTTACGTATAAGAGTACTTCCAGTGGAGCCATTTTAGAAATAATTCCTCACATATATACATACCCAAATTATAAAAATGCATGTAAATAAATACTAGGGTATGAGAGAACATCTTCCCTTGAAACGATGGTGCCAAGAATTGTCGAAGCATGGAGTGATGTTACGAACAAATGATGGAGTGAAACCAATATTCAATATAGTTTTGACACTCTTGATTTACCATGGTTTTCATATCATGATGTTATTCCATGACTTCTGTAGTTTTTGGATTTAAAGCCTTCCCAGACCTGATATCAGTTTCATGTAGTGGTGCAGTTGAAATAGGATGGGTGGGAAGGGTCGAGAAATTTTGTAGTTCAACATTGTAAGCATGTTGTACTAGTTTATTTTGATGAGGGTGTGGAATGGATTGAACAAGAATTCATGTAGGGCGTGGAGGATTTTGATGATGTAGTGAAGAGTATGTATGATATGTTTGACATGCTACAAGATGAGGGAGAATAGTTATGTAATCATAATATGAGCCATGCCAAACTTGTGGACAATATTGGTGGGGGTCATAGTAAGGTTGGGATGGCTTCCCTAACATAAGAGTATTCCATGAAGAATAATGCAAGTAAGAAAATGGAGAAAATTTGTTTTGAACCATGCATGTAGACCACGATTGCCATGGTTGTGAGCTTGTTGCAACTTCTTGATCTCTTTGATATGTTGTTTTCATCCCAGGTAAGAAAGAACAACTATCCATGGGATGTTTCTTTCGGCACCGAGGGAAAAACACTTCTTCACTTTTTTCTTAACCTGCAAAACATTCAATTGTGAATTTAGAGAGATAATAAAATTGGTTTTTAAATGTTCAAATAAATCATTGATTTCATCTCCTATATCTCTTTTTTTGTAGCAAATTTGGAAGAGAAAGAAGAAAGTTATCTAGAATTCTTACCAAACCTGGAGATTCCTCTTGAATACCTTATTCATAATTCACAAATATCATCATATGATAGTTGAAAAACATCACCTTTTCCCATCAGATTTAAGAGTTCTAAAAATGTGGCTTTAATTCCTTTGAGTAGGAGTGTTTTCAAGATCTCTTTTTTCAAATTCTTATGCTTTGATTTTTGAAGGTTATATTGAAATCGCTCCACATAGTCTTGCAAGATTTCATCTTCCCCTTGTATCATACTGAAAATATCTTCATTAATCTTGCAATAGTCTTGATACTTCATTAAGAATACATTATTCATGTCCTCCCATGTTCGAATGCAGTTTCCACCGAGACTCATAAACCATCGGAGAGATGCTCCTTTTAGAGTAAGAGGAAACACTTTCAACCTTTGAGAATTAGTACAATAATCATATCCTCTACAAATTAATTCAAACTCAAATAAGAATGTATCAGGGTCTTCGTTTTCCAAACCATGAAAATTTGGTAGAGTGGATGGGAGAATGATGTGCATTTTTGTCACTCGTTCTAGATCTATGATAAAGACTTCAAAAGTAGCAGTGTGTACCATTTCTTTCCAAAATAGAATAGTTTATTCATGTGCTACTTTGAGGCTTCTCCTTCAAATGTTCTTGTCAATTGGTTAGTGGAAGGGGTGGTGCTTACATCAAAAGTTCAAGTTCCTACCTTTAATGTTCCTAATTTTAATCCTGCATGTTATATGACCTGAAACTACCTATAGAGGGAAGATCTCACCACAAGTTAGCTAGGGTGCATGCGTGGGTTCTTACCTTTTGTCTTTTATATCCAACCCTCTCGGAGTCAAGAATGCATCTACAACCAAATATTAGTGTGGTAGTGTTATTTTGATTGTCTCCCCGTCAACAACGCCAAAATGTTGGGGACAATTAATTGCTTAATAAAGAAACAATTAATCACCTGTACATTAATTATCAACCGAGTAACGTCTTTTTATTTCAAGGCAGTCTAAAAAATATATGCAATAAACTATCCACGACTAACATCGGTCCTACATGATTATGTTCTACACTATCAAGCCCATTCAACAAGAAATAAAATGCAAGACTTAAATATCAATATTAAATTTAAAAAGAAGAAATCAAGTGACAGGAAATAAGACTTATGCTAATCACACAACTTGAATCAACACTAAAGTAAATAACGCCTTGCTGAATTGGAAATTTAACTTATTGCACCCAACATAATTCAAATGCTAATCTCGAGAAATAAATTAAATGAAATCTAGAAATTGCAGGAAATATCAAATCTGGAAAATACAGTAGCCAACAAATTACTTGAAGAAAATGGAATTTTCTTTAAGGAACATAAATTGAAATTCAAAGAAACAAGCACACAACTGAACTAGTTTCGATGTTCAAGGCATCACCTCGTCCAGGGCAGTGGGCCCATCGGCCAAAGAGTCAGTTCTGCCTTGAAAATAATTCAAATCAAATTACAAATAATAGATGCAAAACTCAATGGACATCTTCCTTCATTAAAATATATTAGAGAAATAATTACACCATAATAAAGTTCTTAGCTTTGCCTCAAATTCAATAATTCTCCCCCCTCTCCCTCTAGTCTGTTTTCATTTAAATACACAGAGGGGAAAGGGAAATTACAACTAAATGGATTACAAAATTATTTTCTATTACAATTTTGGATTGATTACATAATCTGAATAAACAATATCAAATATGGAAGATCTCTCCATCATAAATCAGGTCGAATCTGGCATTGCAATTGGAAGAATTTAGAAAACGGCTACAACAACAAATCTGAGAAAATCGTCTTCAAAGAACCTTCTGTTTCTCTCAATCCAGATTGAATTTTGGAAAAATTCTTTATGGAAAAGTGAATTGGTCCCTTCTGCACAAAACCCATGTCTCGGATTGTCAAGATTCTTCTTCATTTTGCCGAAACATCCAATGCAAAATGGTCACTTCTTATTCCAACGGATTTCTGATTTGAAATAATCGATTTTAAATTGAAAATCAATTTTGCAATATGGAAGTAAACTTGGAGGCATACAAAATTCATTAATAAATCATTATCAACAAAATCATGCATAATAATCTTCAATTTATTAAAAATAAAGGAGAACAAATATTTTTTTACCCACAAGAGCATAAATAATTATAAAATGGAATTATATGATAAATTATGATAAAGAATGGTAGAAATTGATGAAATATGTGTCAAGAAATGATAGAAATAATGATAGTTTAGTGGCCCAACATTTAGTAAGTTGGGAGGCATGCATAGAATGCACAAACTTTGCACACAATTATATTTTCTGATATAAATGAAAAAAAATTATGTTGAAAAANATGAAATATGTGTCAAGAAATGATAGAAATAATGATAGTTTAGTGGCCCAACATTTAGTAAGTTGGGAGGCATGCATAGAATGCACAAACTTTGCACACAATTATATTTTCTGATATAAATGAAAAAAAATTATGTTGAAAAAAAATGTTGGGGAAAACCTTATATATACAAAATATTAATCCTATTTATAATTTATTACACTTTTTGAGTTACTTGGGTTACTTTTGATTAAATTAGATTGGTTGAATACATTTTCATTTTTTTTAAATAATAGTCTATTTTTAAGGTCACGGCCAAGCCACACCAAATTGGTGTATGAGACCCCCTTGTTTGTGGGACAAGGGACCCCCCTTCGCCCAGCGATTTCACTGGTAAAGTCTACGAAGGTATACATACCCTACCCCCCTCTGGATTTGAACTTGTGACCTCTTAAGAAGAACCACATGTTCTTAACCATTAGGCCCACAATATATTAATATTATTTTACAATTTATTATATTTTTGTGTTTTGAGTAACTTAGGTTATTTTTATTAAATTAGATTGGTTGAATACTTTTTTAATTTTTTTAAGTATGAGGAGGATAATAATTATTTCTCCCCACCACCCAATCTAAACAAAATTACCCAATTTCAATCAAATTTCAATCAAATTGACAAAAAAATACATTTTTACATATATTAATAAACAATTTTTAAAATTTATTAAATTTAATTTTAAAATTATTTTTTCCTTTATAATTGTCTATATAATAATAACATCTCATAGTTCTTTACATACATTAATAAACAGTAAAATTTAGTAAATTTAATTTTGAAATCTATCTTTTTTATATACATATAATATTATCATAATGGTCTATATAATAATAACATCTCATAATTCTTTACATACATTAATAAACAGTGAAATTTAGTAAATTTAATTTTAAAGTCTATCTTTTTTATATACATATAATATTATCGAATGCTTTTAAAAATATCTTATCATGAGTAATGCTTTATAAAAATATTTTTGTTTATTTTTTAGAATAATTATGTTTGAATTTATAATTTTATATCTTCTTTCATATAATTACATTTATAAACCCAATACGCTTTTTTCAACAATTGCTTCCAACATTTATGTTATTATTTTTGTAATAAAAGTTCTTATAATATTTTGTGATATTTGTTATTTCAAATTATTATAATAATATTTTATTTTATTTATTATTTGTTTCAACAATTGCTTCCAACATTTATGTTATTATTTTTGTAATAAAAGTTCTTATAATATTTTGTGATATTTGTTATTTCAAATTATTATAATAATATTTATTTTATTTATTATTTTAAGTTTATTTTTTATTAATTTAATAATAGTGAAATTTTTATTATTTTTATTGGTTTATATGGTTGTGAAGTTTGGAGTTTCTATATCTTTAAAGAATCGTGAAAAAAGTTAAAACAAATCCAAAAATGTTTTATAATTTATAATCTCAAAATAAAAAGTAATACCTCATATTATATCTTTCTCATGAAAACTAGGCTTCTCCCCATTAAGAGCATGGTTGTGACTTGGTACCTAATGTACAAAAACAATATAAACAACATGGAAGATAAGAGGCTTCCTAAAATTGTTTCAAACTCTAGTCAAAACCACTTATGGCTCAAGCTAGATTGACATAAAGATGCCAAGTCTCAATAAATCATTACGGAATCAAGGAAAAAGTCACTTTGCATTGATAATATTAAAAATATTATTAAATCTAAATTTAAATTTAAGGAGAAATTATGATCTCGTTAAGAAGAATTAGTGGATAAAGGAAAATTAATATAGTATAAGGAGATAATCAATCCTAATCTAGAAGATCAAAAGTATATCTTTGTTTTGACTAGCCTAAAGAAGACAATCAACATTGCTAAATAAGAACAAACTCTCATGAGTTACATAGTGAAATAGGGAATTGGACAATTCTCAAAACAATGTGGGTTGAAAAAATATGCCATCTTTGTGACACTAAGAGAGTTGAAAATGAAAAACACTTTCTCTTAGAATGTGTCCTCTGTATACCCATATTAAATCCCAATTTCAAAATGTTTGTTATAATATCAACAATTTTAACCTTTTGACTCATTAAAACTATGTTGATTTAGAAATTATTCTCTTAAATATTTTTAAACACATAATTAAAATTTTAAAGAAAGCTAAATAATTTTTCACTTCACTTAAGGTCTAAGTGACCAAATTTAGTTTCAAACATTAACCATTATCATCAATTTGTATAATATTTGTGTAATTAACATATTTAAAATATTAAATACAAACTTTATTATTAAATTATATATATATATATATATATATATATATGTATGTGTGAGAGAGAGAAAAGAAAAGATGATGAGAAGATGAAACGCTCTGCGGTAACCCTAGTTCGATGCCTCCATTCCTCCAATAAACAGGGTTGTGGTTGGATATTACGGTACTTTTCGATATTCAATAGCTAAAATGGTGGGAGCATGAGAGGCTTCTCCCTTGTCTCCTTCTCTACTGCCTATGGAGGAGGTAGGGGACCTTTTGGACTTTTTCTCAAGACCCGTTGGTGGGGCGAAGTATCTAGAAATCAACAGTTGTCAATAAGTCTTTCTCTCCATCAGAGTGGTTTCTATATGAACCTGGGAATGTGAGATGGCATGCGGTTAGTGAATCATCCCCATTTGTCTTGGAAATAACGGAGGGGACCATATGGCCAAGGTGTAGTTCTCCTCATCGAGCGGATCCTCAGGGTCCGGATTTGGATGCAATTTTGGGCTTATTGGACTGGGTCATACAAGTCCCGGTGAGGGTTTCCCACTCAATGAAAATCTCATCACCTCTTTGGGGCTCGACCCTCCTTTCCCATCAGTCTGGTCGAAAATCGGATTAGGTGTTGGAACAAAGTACTTTGGTGGTTCAAGGTCTTCATATCTGGGCTTCCTGGCGTGAATGCCGACAGTTGACCTTTTTGGTGGTGACTCTCCCTATTTTTTCTCACCCTCGGAGCTGCACCAGTTCATCCCACAAGGAAGTGGTTGATCCCCGGGGTCGACAACATTTCTCGATTCTGTGTTGGTTTCATTGAACCCATACACTAGGGTCTCGGGAGAGGTTGTCCCAGCAATCAATTTGGAAGGAAAGAAAGTGAGTGGAGAACATCTGGTGTTAGGAGAAAATTCATCTCCGTCAAAGCAATCTTCTCCAAGGCGCTGAAAAAATAAGCACGTTAAATCACGAGGAGAGGTAAAATTTGTCCTAGGGATTGATATTTCAGAACCCCGGGTTGTGGATATGGCAGAGACGACACCGGTGGGTATGGCTCAGGGGCGTCGATTCAACATCAATATTCTAAAGGAATGGGCAGATCGCTCTTGGTTGCTTGCCCTAGGTAAGTCCTCCACTATACAAACCCTCGCTCGAGGTTGGTGTTTTTTAAAGTTTAGGTCGACTGTAGAGGTGGAATGGGTTATGAAGAAGTCTTGTAGTATCAACTCCACCCCTATCATCCYTAAAAAATGGATTCCCATGTTTGATGCCAGTAAAGAGCGCACGGACATAGCCCTCTATGGGTCAAGCTTCTTGGCCTTCCCATGGAATATTGGACCAAGCAAAGTTTTATGGAGCTAGGGAATGCATTRGGCTTTTTTATGGATGTGGATATGTCTTTCTTAGAAACATGAGAGATGGCAATTGCCAAGATTTTGGTGTCCCTTGAAATGAGGGAGGGATTGTTTAAAGAGTTGGAATTTATCTMTAGGGAGAAATATTTGAAATAGAAATTAGATTATGAAGGAGTCCCATTTCATTGCARACGGTGCCACCAATATGGACATAATGCAAACCAGTGAAATTTGTCTTTCCATGGGAGGTCAATGAGGTCRCATTTTCTCATGTCAAAGAAGCGACCAATGTCTCATAGAAAGGAGATTTATGAACAATCGGTGGGGGGTAAGGAGATCTCCCCCAATCCTCCATCCTAGGAACACTCATCAAGTGAAATCAAATCAGGGGAAAATTCTCCAAAATAATTGGTAGCAAAAGGATTCAGAGCATCTTCAAGCCTGAATAGACCTAAAGCCATGGAACTGCATTGGGGATCCATGACACATTTGGGTAATATTTCGATTTTGAACCCCACAATCAACATTTTAATTAATCTTTTATCTCTCTTAGGAAAATATTAGGTGGGGTCTATGAAAAATATCTTCTTTCCCTCTGGGGGGTTCAATCGTCTTCTCCCTTGAGGCAAGGATCTTCCTTGACCCATGTTTCTTTGGCTCCCCATCTGTCCACTTCCTTTGATTTTGAAGTCAGTTAGGAACCTGTGACTTTGATGGATTTAGAAGAGGAGGATATCGCCTATCAACTCAGAAATCAATCCATACCCTCTTCCTCCACCTATGCTAAGAGATCGAAAGGGCTTGGCTACAACCCTATTCATTTCTCGGGAGGTTCGGGTCGAGGGAGGAAATCATTCTTCTTAAAATCCCAGAAATGGGCTCTTACAGATCTAGCAGCATGTAAACAATTATCTATTAAAGGGGCACTTAGAGCATCGTCAATCCTAGGAGGGGTTCCCCCATGAAACTACTCTCTTTAAATTATAGGGATGTGGTGATGCCATCTAAAAACAAATCCCTCAAAAGGTTGGTAGGATCCAATCAAGCCAACCTTATCTTTATTCAGAAAACTACGGGGAAAGGTTTTGAAGTAATTGTTCTTCTTGAATCCATTTTAAATAATTGGAGCTTCTCAAGCATGGATGCCATGGGTTGTTCTAGGGGATGGAAAATCAAATCGGTTATAATCCTGAATACTTGGGGTTTTGACTTTGGCCTTGGTGTTGAAAAACACTTGTCGGATTCGGGGATGAATATTACATTGATAAATATTTATGGGCCCTATCTGGATCAAGCTCTATTATGG
>SNQJ01S0016953.1:146227-157303 GCA_010110895.2 Picea sitchensis
GCATTTCTCAGTTCTTGTACATCTTTGTTCTTCTTCCTTCTACTACTGCTGGGTGCATTATACTCCTCGCAGGTAACTATCGGGCTTCCAATGAGGTTTGGATCAGACAATTCTGCCTTAGATACTAGTATAAGGAACTTCGCGAGCCATTCCTTAGTGATTTATTCTAGGTCCTCCTCGGTGAGCTTATAGTATGACTGAAGCTCTTCTTTATTGTCATCTGTGCGCGCGGTGATGTATATGAAATGCATATCTGCGCGAAACTTCATAAGGGGTCTGAACCTGTCTAGAGTGTTTGGCATCATCTGGGGGAATGATTCGATATCCCTTTTCAGTTGTAGGTAGTAGGTATGGAATACTGAGTTCAATTTCCACTGTTTCCCATGTCGTCTGAGTACCAGAGTGTGGTTAAATTCATAGAAAGTGGTTCAAATGGCTCAATGTTCGAGAAGGTCACACCTTCCAACATCTCCCAATTTGTAAACGCAATGAGGATCAACAACCAGCTAAAGTGGAACCCGTAGCCTTGATCTTGAGCTTTGTGGAAATCGACTTTTAACTGTTTGACTAAGTACTTCACCCAGTTCATCTATAATCCATCCATGCTCTTTCCTGCGAGGTCAACCAAAAACCCTGTGACCTGCGTGGGTCTATTCTTTCGAAATATTTTACCATAAATCAAATGGCAAGCGAGGCCCATTGCACCCTTCTAAATGGAGGCTACCTTATAGATTCACATCCCCTTCTCTACATCACCATAGATGTCTTTAATATTCTATGCCAGAGCACGATCTGTAGCCTTCCCTGGGTAGAAGTCCTGCGGGTCGGGTCCCTGCATGCTCAATCTGGTGATCCTATGGATCAGCACCGGATCAACGGTAATACGCCTATCTAACCATAAATAACCATCGTGGAAGCTCGACAACGGGATTTTAACGCACGCGTTAACCTCCTGGTGCCTTCCAAAGTGTTGAATTTTCATGACATTAAGGATAGTGGACTGTGCGATGTTCATAGTCCATGGTTGGGGAATGATATTCAATCTCTTTCCCTTCGTCTTAGTCAAGTACTTGTGAGGCGCAAGAATGTAGTAGGTCTTGCGGTCCCCTAGATTGTAGTCACTGATCTTTAAGGTTGGAATCCTCTCCAACTACAGTCTGACTGCACGTATCCCCTTCGGTAGGTAGGTCGTAATGACTATGTAGTCGAAGTCCCTCGGGACACTGTCACGATTCACCGTGCTGGCTAGAGGCGAGATGTAATCGAGTAGAATAGACAGGATTAACTTTGCATTCTCTAAGTCATCTCTGTTCTTGGTTCTTTTCTCATCTGCAACGCGGGATGGTCCGGATCCGCGAGTAGTTGACAGGGAGTTTTTCACTCCTCACGTCAATGAAGCTTGAACTCCTGTGGACATCACTCTCTCTGCCATAAGGTCGATTAGAAATTCTTCGAAAATGTTCTCTTTGGGGCTAAGCTCGTCCGACATACACGCTCAGATCAAATAACTCAGGTGGATGAATGAATGCTCAAAGCAATGGAACAAGTTTCTATCTCAATAAACACAACGCAGTAGCAATGAGTTCTCTTATTGGCTCAGATACAATTCGAAAAAGTGTTCTCGGTGCAATAGTCAACGAAATAAGTAGACAACGATGTAATGGATCTTCTCCAATGGAAAAGAGGCCTTCATCAATGCAGTTTTGACTGTTACGACATGGTCCCAATGGTCCGATGGCGAGCTTTCTGGTCATAACTATTGTTCTAATCGTTCAGGGCGTTGGGATAACGGTTATAATGCTTTCAACATATATATCGCTCTGCCATGGAAAAATGCCATGCTGTTTTGTTCTGATATCCTAGTGAAGTTCCAGTTTTGCAAACCTTCCCTCTGCAAAGTCCCTTCTAGGACCTTCTGTAACTTTCCTATCTTTTTTCTCTTCTTACTGAGTTTTCTAGCCTTCTTCCCGGTGATCTTCGTCTCGGTATTCCTCTTTCCATTCTGATTTGTATATCCTCTTGGCATAGTAACTTCGCATTGTTGAGATTCTTTCATAGGGTTTAAGGGCAATACTTCTTCTCTGTCTGGGGTAGGTGATCTGTTCTTCTATGAATCATCTTGTGTTCATTCAACTTCGACATCCAAGTTTATGGTTTTAAATAAATTCGATTTGTTCTCCTATCCTTCAATCAAGTGCATTATCCTCCTAGTCATGAAATCTTTTAATTCTTTCTTCTTTTGTTCTAAGACTTCCTCTTCTTTTCTTCTGGTCCAATTTCTCTCAATCAAGGGTTTTCCTAATAACATAGAAAATGGTGCGTTGTTCTCAATAAATTTAACAACCTCAAAATATTCCTCTGTCACAGTTCCATGAGCACTCATAACTATCTGGGTGAGTCTTCCACATAGGGTTATCATCTTTCTTCTAAATAATCCTATCCCTCCTAATGAAGGAATCATAGCAGGATTTCCTAAAATTTCCCAGGTTCTTTCTGTCATAATAGTCGCCTGTGTTTCCTCATCTAGAACACAGTCTATGTCGAAGTCTCCTATTATTGTTTCTTTGCACTCTTTTTCTTTGAAGATCTCTGATAAGTTGATATTTTGGTGATCATTCAGGGTTTCTTTCATTTGAAGTAATACAACCTCTGATTCTTTCTGGGGTTTTGTCGTGGTCTTAGTTTCTTGATCTTCCTTGGGGTTTTCTTGTCTCATATTCATTCTTTCAACCTTAGCAATCATTCTAGGGAAATCCAAAACTTCATGATCCATAGATTGACAACAAAGACAACTAGGTCTTCTACCAGGGCATTCCTTAGAAATATGTCCCCGTCTTCTGCAATTATAACAAAGAGTTAATCTTCTTTTTCTTTGAAATGATCCCCAACCTTTCCTATACTGCGCACTAGGATCATAGTAGCTAACCTGCAAAAAATGTTTTTTAGGACGTTCCTGCATCCATTTTTTAGTCCAAACATTCTTTCTTTGCATTGGAATAATATATCTTTCATTATTTTTGTCAGTCTACTCATATCAAACCTTGTTTCATCTAGATGTGCCCTACTTTTCAAGCCAGGACAAAATTTATCAAACATACCTAGATCCATACTTTTGAAATAAAAAATTTCACTTATCTTTCCTTTTTCAATCAAAACGTTTCTCTGTTCTTACCTTTAAAAAAACAGAAAGCCTTCAGATCTTACCTCTTTTCTTCAGATTTGAATTTTATTCTTAGCATAAAGCTTCACAAGTAGACTACTGCACACTAAAGCAACATATCTATGCATAGAGATTTTTTTTCTTCAGTTCCAAGCAGTCACAGTTTCAGGTCCCGGCAACAGATCCATTTTTTGGCACATGGGCAGACCCAGGGTTCAACGCTACAAGAACGCACCAACAAAACCCTAACTACCAGCCATTTCGAAAACACCTGTGAATTAGATGAAGTCTCACCCGAGGTAGAGGCAGGGGTGGTTGCAGGACTCAGATGTCTGCAACCTTAGCTGTGACACAGATCTGTGATTACAACACCTTAACAAAGCACTTTGCAGTTATAGTTCACCAATATCTACTTCGCAGATAAAACCCTAATTACAAAGCACCACAGTTTTCACCCAGATCTAGAATATTCAAACAATAATCACATTTACATATATTAGATCTAGCATTCATCCATATTATTAAGCACAAAGCATTAACATATCTATATATCATTCATCTATATCAAAGCACTTAAGCAAGTAAACACATCAATACATCACACAAAGCATAGCAACATAGGATATACATGGTTCACCCCCAGCCTAGGGCTACGTCCAGCAACTCTTCTTCTCTTTATTGTCTTCTGTCAATATTCTACATGCACAGAGCCTTGAGATCTTACTCCGTAGAGGACAGGAGATCTGCACACATTGCTAGATCCTCCTTCCATGAGTTACAACACAAAGCCTTTCACAATATCTTATGATCATTTTCACTTAGCTCTGCAAGTCTTACATAGTATGCACAAAGAAATTACAATTACCACTTGCACTTAGCATCACCTAGATGTCCCCTTGCCCTAGCACTTAGCAAGGTATCGAGTTTCTTCCTACGTCACCTATGTAATGTCCCCAAGGCTGAGCCCTGATGTAAATCTTGCATTATGAATTGTAAGTATGTTTTATAGGATGGTGAGCCAAGTTTATATAATATGGGGGGTTATGTGATTATTAGGCCAAAGAGCCTAAGGGTTGAAGGCCAAGAGCCTGATTTTGTACCTGTATGTATGCAACACATTAATAAAATATAAACATCGTCGCATGTAGGCTGACATGATGAATGAGTGATGGGGGACTAAGCATCCATAGAGAGGGCAAGGGATTAGGGGCTGAAAGGTGGGAAAAGGGGCTAAGTGTTAAGCCTAGGGGCCTTAAGCCTTGGGAATAATAATTTAATATTATTCTAAAAGACATGTGAATAATATGTCTTATCCTAAGTTCTTTTGGAAGGACAAGAAACTTCCAAATGGAAGGAACGAATGCAGTTGCATGGGTGACAAACGTCAATCCTAGCCCATGCAAATAAAGGGATGAGATGAGCCATGATGGGGGTCCTCCTCCATTCGACCCTGGACTGTCCTGAGTGTGAACCATATGACTCTGCAAGAGACCCTCATGCAATTTTGAAATAGGGGAAAATCATGTGCTTGTTCTGAAGAGCTAGTACACCTCTGTTCGGAGCCATGGAGTCTATGTCGACCCCTGCGGGAATTGCTGGTCACGCAATCTCGAAACCATAGCCTTGAGACTATGCTGTAATGGTAGTGAAAATTGCTGAATCGAGCTGTGATAGGGGTTTCTCCTTCATTGGACCCGATTTTCTGAATGGTATGTCTGGCCCGACCTCTGTAAGAGTATACCCCGTACACCCTTTGAACCAAGAGCCACAGTGTTGATTCGGGGAGAGCCTGTGTCAAATTCGGAAAGATGATGCATCCTTTGTCTGACAGAGCGAGCCTATGCATGGAGTCCCTATCCTGAAGCTGTGACCGTGAGACCATCCTGTGATTGTTGAACCAATTTGGGAAAGCCTGTTTCTGTTTTCCCCGTGGGTTGTTGTGGCCACGCAGTACTGGACTGCGTGTGGATTGTTGGCCAGTGGTACAACACTCTCTCCATGTGAGAGAGGTGATTGAGTATTGGAAGAACAAGTTGTCAGGCCTGTGAGCAACTCTCTCCAGGTGAGAGAATTTGCTGGGAAGTGGTTTCTTCCAGAGAGTGTCCAGCACCAGCTTTGGGCTCGGAGACTTCCTAATTCAGCCTGTTGTCGGGACCCAGAGAGGGAGGTGTAGCACCAATGGACTGTGCTTGTGAAGGCGTATACTCTCGGGTGGAGCAGGCATGTGTGGAATGAGAGTATGGAAGTAGTGGGCATAAGATGGCATCCTGGGAAGAATCCTTCCAATATTTATGTGTTGTTTTCCCTGTAACCTCAACCTAGCCTAGGATTCCTTACCTTGGGGTCGAGCTTAGTCCCAGCTTGGGGGTGACCCACTTCTGAGCTGATGAGAAGTGTGGTCTAAGGTTGGGAGGTTCGTGGAAGGCCTGCACTTGGTTGGTGGAACTGCCACTGTTTCAAAGATAAGTACCAGATGATGTTCTAATTACGTTTTTGCATGTCTGTGTATTTAAATTTATCATGTATTATGTTGTGCATTTGTGATGCAGACGCCCACCCATCACGCCCGCTCTCACCAGGACCTTATCTCCCTTAGGCCTGAAGAGCTAAAATGCTCTTCCAAATCCCTTTCGAGACTTTATCACCCACAGAATTCTCTATATGACCTCCCTTCTCGAAATCGGGAAGTTGTACCTTGCTAGATCGCGAGCCCTGCGCTCACGGAATCGGTTCTCACAAATCCCCGAAACCCGATGGAATACCCACTTCACGCCTTCCTCATATCCTTTCAGGAAATCGGTACTCACGTGGTCATGAGTCACTACTCTCACGAATCTCTGATTCCCGAATTCCAATGCCACCCATCCTCTGCGTTGTCGCCTGGACCCCACGCTTTTCGGGTAAATCGAGAAATCGTATTTCGGGAATTCACAATTTCTGTTGCACCAATCCACAGGACCTTCCAAGTCCCGAACTCTGATGCACGACGACACTTGTCCCCCTATCACACCTTCCGGGGCCCACAACTCTGACTATCAGGCTATCGCGTTTCGCGATATCGCGATTCCTGGGGTGATGATTCCTCTGCCCTCAGAAACCCCGAAATGTCGAACTCCGATTTCACTGGATCCTCGGACACGCGTCCTGCGGATCAACGGCTCCGATCGCGTTGGGGAATCGCCAATCGCGATTTCAACGTACGCAGTCCCTGTGTTATATGATAAATCCGTGAGTGCGGACACAAACCGATCTCCCTAGATCCACCTGGATCTAGAACAAAACAGGACAGAATAATACACTTTCCCTAGATCTAGCCTATTGAATGAAATAAGAGATAAGGGTTATGGACATACCTTATGAATGCTTTCCTTAGATATTTGTTGTTCCAAGCATCGCTCCAATGCTCTCGTCCTGTCCAGATCACAACAAAACGAACCAATCGAAGTAAAGGCAGATTAATATATTCAATGACTAGACTATACATATGATCAAGGAGTTATGTAATAAAGTGACATCATATTTATGGGAAAAGGACATATTGCTGTATTGAACTAATTGAAAGTGAAACTTACAACCTGAGACTTGATGTCATAGGTCTCCTTTCGATGGCTCCTAGATCTGACACACACACTTGCTAATGCATGAAGAAAATCAACCGCTTGTGATGACTTTGCTGTTGTCTCTTGCCGCTGTAGCATCAGTCCTCCATACAGTCTTGCACTAATTCTTTAATCAATCTCTAGCTATCTTGATTCTTGTTTGCTTAACCCTTTCCATGAGCAATCCCCTCAATATATAGGAGAAGATAGATTAGTTACTTGGATAGGGAATGATCCCAATATATCTGGAATGCCAGCACCTGAATAACCATTCGAAAGCCAACTCACCCTTCTAGAAGATTCCCTTCTAGAAGGTTCGAGATTTTTATCTTTTTCCCCTTTAAGAACATGTTCGCACCCTAACAATGAGTACAGTGCGAGAAGTTCACACCCCAGATTAAAGCAGCCTACGAGAATCAGGAATTCTCGCAGTCAGATATATAGGTAGCCTGCGAACATCCTTAAAAACATGATTTTTGGAAGCAGACAAATGTAACTTCTCTCAGGAAAGTGTTCATAGTAAAGAGTTTGATTTTCCATTATCATGACATCATCATGACATCATCATAATGACCAAATTTGTGGATAACACCCTGTCTCTGGAATCCCAATTCTCCGATGACCCGAGTTTCGATGATCTCCCGGGCTCCTCCCCTGCACGCCAAGACTTAACCCATGTGCAACTTTCCCAGATCTGATGGCTGTCGGGACTTTGCTTCTTCCGCTATGGATCCTGACCGTCGATTCTCCTCTGTGATATTTTTCTGAGATGGCTAAGTGTATCTGCTCGAGACTTGCTCTCCAAGCCTGCGCCTGAAAACTCTGCTTGACCCTTCTTCGATCAAACTTCCTGTGATTTCCTTCAATGATATCACAAAGGTACTCTCCCTCCTGAGCTTACTCACTCTACTTCTTTTAGGGGAATTTGCGCGCAACTCTTGCGCTCAACCTTCAACAATTTTCCAAGCGTTGAGTCTTTCAGACTCTGTGCACTCTCTGCAGCATCAGTCTTTCGCTTCCTTTTCTCATATTAACAAATGAGATCTCTGATTCCGCCTGTGCACTCCTTGCGTGGCTTCAACAACAACCCAAATCAACTTCTGGGCAAATAAGAACACAAGTTAGACTACCGAGCCTTCATCAACGCACTCCTTGTGGATGAATTCGACTGCACTCTTTGTAGGAATCTCCTGGCTCAGATAGAGAAACAATTGAAACTTATTCTCTTTCCTCTCAGACTTCAGTTTAAAACCTGAAATCACATGCACAGCATACACAAAGCAAATGCATAACCAGAAAGAAAACATTCATGAGCACAACATTAACACACAGAGAAACCAACACAAACCATGAATTTGAATCAAAGACTCATTCTATTAATTCAACATCTGTACATGGGTGTTCTTCACAATTTTCTCTGCTTGCTCTTCTCTTCTGAATGATTCTGAATAATTTTACAATGATACAATGAGGGTTTCTATATCCGTTTTCCCTCTCAACTCTAAAACTGTCTAATCTAGACTTAAACATCTATCTACCTGCATTAAATCTATTAAATGCCTCTTATCTAATTCAGACAAGAGCGTATGGCTCGAGGTCTGATACAACATAAAAAAGGCGCTCCTTCATAAAGGATCATTTAAGACTTGCGCTACATTCCCAAAGCACTTTCAAAATTTTGGGTTTGTTTATCCAGCTGAACTTTCGCTTGATGTGCTGGCTCGCTTGCTGAGTTGGCGATGCTCCTGCATCATACTCCTCGACTTGAAAACTTTCATGGGATCCTGTCCATGAGCTCCTGCACGGTCTATCCATTCTTTTGAATGACTTCTTTTGTCTCCTAGATGGCATCCTCCACTGGGTGATTCTTCGATTTCACCAGATACTCAAAGTATTGCTTCCGTTTGGTTCTTTTGCTGACTCTCTTGTTAAGTATACACTCCATTTGTGGCCTTTCTGCACTCGGCATCTGCTTCTACCACTGGATTTATGGATGTTCTTCACTTCCATGTCCTGCTTCCTTAGCCTTATATGGATATAAGTCTGAAATATGGAATGTCGGAGATATTCCGATCTCATCTGGCAATTCAATCTCATAAGAATTTTCTCCTAATTTCTTTAGGACTCTACATGG
This sequence comes from Picea sitchensis, assembly GCA_010110895.2. Lineage (NCBI taxonomy): Eukaryota > Viridiplantae > Streptophyta > Pinopsida > Pinales > Pinaceae > Picea > Picea sitchensis. Next base: position 155,121 of record SNQJ01S0016953.1, read on the forward strand.
CCCAATTTTCTTCATCTTCAGCTTGTTGTATGTTCCCCTTGGGAATATTTCCCTCCTCAGATGTGCTAGAACTATATCACCAACTTTGAACTGAAGTTTTCTTCGATGTTGATCCACTCTGCGTTTATATTCTTGGTTCGACTCCAGCAATCGCTACTTCACCCTGCTGTGAAGTTCTTCCATCGCCTCTGCGAATTCTTCATCGCTTGTGCTCTTAGTCATTATCTACTCTGAATCCCTCAGTTCAGATACTCCTCTTGGATGCCTGCCATATACAATCTCAAATGGACTTTTAATTGTGTTTCTATTCACTGAATCGTTGTACGCAAACTCTGCCTATGGAAACACGTTGTCCCAGCTGCTGTGGTGCTGTGTCACCAAGATTCTTAACAAATCTCCCAAACTTCTATTTACAACCTCTGTTTTCCCATCCGTCTGAGGATGATACGCAGAACTAAACATTAAGTTAGTTCCCATTTTCTTCCACAGTGTCCTCCAGAAATGTCCAATGAACTTCGTATCCCTATCCGATACTATGCTTATGGGTAAACCATGAAGTCTAACAATCTCCTTGAAGAACAAATTCGCGATATGAGTCGCATCGCTAGTCTTCTGGCATGGAATAAAATGTTCCATTTTGGAAAACCTTTCAATCACCACAAAGATTGAATCATGTCCTCTTTGCATCCTCGGTAATTCCAATACGAAATCCATGCTGATTTCATCCCACAGCCTCTCAGGTATGGGTAAGGATTGGTAGAATCCCGCATTCTGCCTCCTGTCCTTCGAATGCTGGCAAATTCTGCATCAGTCAACAAACTTCTTGACATCTATTCGCATCTTCGGCCAAAAATACACCTCGCTCAGATTTGCAAATGTCTTGTCGTGGCCAAAATGCCCTGATAATCCGCCACTGTGCTTCTCTTTTAGCAGATTCTCCGTCATGGAGAAATTTGGAATGCATAACTGATTTCCCCTGAACAACAGTCCATTCTGGATCATGTAATCTATCCATGGGGTTCTATCTCTGAGAACTGGATTCTCAGCTACCTCGTACACCTCTACAAAATCTACATCGCTTGCATACATGTCCTTAATATTTTCAAAACCCAATGTTTTGACTTGGAACTCCTGCAGCAACAAACACTTCCTGCTCAAAGCAACAACCACTTTGTCAGCAGTCCATGAAATGTGTTTAATTACAAATGTAAAATTCTGCATATACTCTACCCATTTAGCATGTTTCTGATTCAACTTCTCCTGCTGATTCACAAACTGTAATGCATGATTATCACTATACAGTACAAACTCTTTCGGGATCAGATAGTGCCTCCACTTCTTCAGCGCTTGTATGATAGCATAAAACTCTTTATCATACGTTGAGTACTTCACCTTTGCCTCATCCAGCTTCTCGCTGAAATATGCAATTGGTTTGTCCTCCTGGATCAAGACCGCTCCTATGGCAAACCACTTGCATCACATTTTACTTGGAAAACTTTTGCAAAATCCGGCAACACCAAAACCAGTTGTTCGGTGATCTTCCGCTTCAATAGATTGAATATTTTCTCTACCTCTTCAGTCCAATGAAAAGATTTATGTCTTTTCTTGACTGTTTCCATCATTGTTGCACTAATTCCACTGAAATTCCTAATGAATTTTCTGTAGAAACTAGCCAATCCATGGAAACTTCTCACCTCGAAAACATTTCTTGGTGATGGCCAATTTTTAATTACCTCCACTTTACTTGGATCCATCTTCAATTCATTCATCGAAATGACGAACCCCAAATAAATGAGTTCTTTCTTCATAAATGAAGACTTCCTCATGTTGACCAACAACTTCTCTTACTGTAGCTTCCTGATTACTGCAGCTAAATGCTTCAGATGTTCTTCTTTGTTTTGCTGAAAATCAATATGCCATCTAAATAAACAATGACAAACTTACCAATGAATTCCTTCAACACTTCATTCATCAGCCTCATGAATGTACTCGGCGCATTCGTCAAACCAAACGGCATGACTAGCCATTCATACAATCCTTCTGTAATGCCCATAAATATATATCTAAACATTGTTATCCTCACAAGCAATTATTTCTTAACTAAAACAATATCTCTTCAGCATAATATCGATCTTCATACCAACAACTTCAACAAATTTAGATTCATCAAATATTAACAAATT
>SNQJ01S0016953.1:162553-173873 GCA_010110895.2 Picea sitchensis
CCCAATTCTCCGATGAGCCGAGTTCCGATGATCTCCCGGGCTCCTCCCCTGCATGCCAAGACTTAACCCATGTGAAAATTTCCTAGATCTGATGGCTGTCGGGACTTTGCTGCTTCCGCTATGGATCCTGACCGTCGATTCTCCTCTGTGAGATTTTTCTGAGATGGCTAAGTGTATCTACTCGAGACTTTCTCTCCAAGCCTATGCTTGAAAACTCTGCTTGACCCTTCTTCGATCAAATTTCCTGTGCTTTCCTTCAATGATATCACAAAGGTACTCTCCCTCCTAAGCTTACTCACTCTACTTCTTTCAGGGGAATTTGCGCGCAACTCTTGCGCTCGACCTTCAACAATTTTCCAAGTGTTGAGTCTTTCAGACTCTGTGCACTCTCTGCAGCAGTAGTCTTTAGCTTCCTTTTCTCAGATTAACAACTGAGATCTCTGATTCCTCCTGTGCACTCCTTGCACGGCTTCAACAACAACCCAAATCGACTTCTGGGCAAATAAGAACAAAAGTTAAACTACCGAGCCTTCATCAACGCACTCCTTGCGGATGAATTCAACTGCACTCTTTGCAGGAATCTCCTGGCTCAGATAGAGAAACAATTGAAACTTATTCTCTTTCCTCTCAGACTTCAGTTTAAAACCTGAAATCACATGCACAGCATACACAAAGAAAATTCATAACCAGAAAGAAAACATTCATGAGCACAACATTAACACACAGAGAAACCAACACAAACCATGAATTTGAATCAAAGACTCATTCTATTAATTCAACATCTGTACATGGGTGTTCTTCACAATTTTCTCTGCTTGCTCTTCTCTTATGAATGCTTCTGAATAATGTTACAATGATACAATGAGGGTGTCTATATCCGTTTTCCCTCTCAACTCTAAAACTGTCTAATCTAGACTTAAACATCTATCTACCTGCATTAAATCTATTAAATTCCTCTTATCTAATTCAGACAAGAGCGTATGGCTCGAGGTCTGATACAACATACAAAAGGCGCTCCTTCATAAAGGATCATTTAATACTTGCGCTACATTCCCAAAGCACTTTCAAAATTTTGGGTTTGTTTATCCAGCTGAACTTTCGCTTGATGTGTTGGCTCGCTTGCTGAGTTGGCGATGCTTCTGCATCAATTTGGATTAATGTTATTACCATGGATTATTTATGTTAGTAATAATTCTTATGCTTACTCTGAGCTTAAATGTGTTTCTTTGATTAAACGCATGTTGTTTTTATAAGGCCTGTATGATTTGTTTTCCAGAAGGTAGCACCTGCCTGGCCCTGGAAGGGGGTGAAGAGCACTACAGTTTCGTAACAAAAAGACTGTTACAGTTGGTATCAGAAGTGATAAAGCTATATAGAAAGGTGAGCTACAATTTGGTATCAAAGTGATTAAGCCTTGGTAACATAAAAAGTAGCGTTACAATTTGGTATCAGAGCCAAGGTTTTGACACTAAGCCTATATGGGTCAGTTGAGTGGTCTTTGGACTGAGGGTGAGAGGAGAAATTGTGTCTGGAGGACCAATTTCAGACCCTGGTATGGTCCGAAGTGTCAAGGAGTTACTTGACCATACCTATAAGCTCAGAAGGTATAACGGTGTTGTGAAACCGCAACTGGTGTGGTATATGGCCACAAGGAGAGAGGACTCCACACCAGCAGTGTTGGAGCCTTAGGATCTATTTGGTAGGGAAGTAGTGAACCCTCGTGACCGTCGGATTGGGAAAACGTGCGTAGGGTTTAAAAACCCTTTGGAGTTGCACAAGAGCGTGGGAATCACGATACATGAACTCCCGAAAACCCAAAAACCTGAAAACACGAGAAGATCTACGTTGTAGATCTGCGAGGAAGGCTCGACCGTTAGATCTGACAGAGTCGCGCTCAAGTTAGTCGCGAAGACCTTTAGGATTTCACAAAGTCGGGAGATGGGAAGTGAGGAAGGTGAACACCTTCGAAACCTGAAACCCGAAATCCTGAAACGATCTACACCGTAGATCGTAGGAAGGGAGTTGATCATCTGATTCAGAGGAGGAGTAAACCGTAAATTCAGGATTTTGGCAAATGGAAGTTCGAGATATGGGATACACAAACTCCCTATGCCTGAAACCCCAAAACGTCGAAAAGATCTGTGCCGTAGATCTGAGAGGGGACCTAACCGTTGGATTTTTTCTTGGAATGGACGTGGGTGCATGGATGTGTACCACGTGCCAGAGAATTGAAAATATAGGCGAGAGCGGTGGGACCCGAAGACGTCACCGATGGAGACGTGGATCCTCCCGAACATGCCACGCACCACTACGGTTAAGGTCGATAGCTGTGCTGTGGGCCCAGAGAGCAAGGAAACCGAATTTTCAGAATTCGGGAATTGAGGCAACAAAGAGTGGGAGTCGCTGCATCGTGAATTTCTGGTCATGAAATCCCAAAAGGATCTGGACCGTTAGATCCAACTCATCGAGGATTGTTGGATCTTGTACAAGAAAATGTTTATTGGATTTTGAGGATAGGAGTGATAAGAGGTTGGGAGTCACTGCATCATGAACACCCGGGTACCGAAAACCCGAAGTCCCGAAAAGTACAGAGCCGAGAAGAGCTCGAAAAAGTCGTGAAATTGAAACGTTTTCTTAAATTTGATTGTTAAGAATGATGAAGGAATTGTCAAGAAACGAAGGTCTGACAAATTCTAGTCGTATGCGCATTTGTATTGAAGAAGTTTGATGAGTGCCAGAACTAATTTGAATTACCACAAAGTACAAAGAAATGGAAGAGACACATAATGCTTCCAGTTCAGAAAATGAAGCTCAGAAGATATAGCGTAGAACTTTTGTATGTAGAGTGTGCATACCCAGTGCAAGGAGTGCTTATAGAGGGAACTTGTTTAAGTTCGAAAGACTCCAGGAGACGAGCGTAGAGGGTTCCAGGAGGGCACCAGAAAGTATTTTGGAAAACACCATCGAAGCCTTCGAAATATTCAAAATCCTTCAAATTAGGGAGGAAGTCAAGTCCAGAAGAATTGGTGCCAAGATATTTGGAAAGAAGTCATTGAGAACCTGAACGGATGGTAGGAATCCTTGGAGGTATGATTATGCAGAGGAAAGCACCGAGAAAATAGAATCACTGAGGGTTCTGTGGAATCTCTTCCAGGAGGGGCATTGAGCAAGTGCATAGAGTGCACAAAAGAACTTTATTATGAGATCAGATGAAGGATAAGTGTTGAGAAGGAAGTCATAATTTCTGAGAATTCTGTGAGACTCCACCGAGAGGGCATTGAGAAAATGCACAGGATTCAGGAGAACTCTATTTTGAGTTCAGTGAGAAGACAGAGTCACTAAGGATTCTGGAGAAATTTTCCAGGAAGGGCATCGATTTGGTGCAAGTGTGCACAGAAGGAACTCTTTCAAGTTCTAAGATAGGAGAAGTTTCACAGGAAGACACTCACAGGGTCATTGAACACCTTGTAGGCTCAGCAAAGCGTGCTTAGGAAAGAAGTTTCCAGAGGGCACCAATCTCCATTTGAACGAGAAGGAAAGGGTTGAATCCCTTAGAGGTTCAAGTTTCGAATCTCAGGAAGGATAGTTTTGTTGTGCACAGAGTAACAACAAAGAGGAGCAGGAGGTCGAGAAACCCTTCTAGGTTTCACAGTCGATAAAGATCAGGAGGGACAACGTTCCTAGAACACAGGCGAGATTCAAGGGAATTGAGCTCGCAAGAAAAGCGAAGTCGAGGCCTTTGAAAATTCAAAAAATATTCCAAGGGGAAGGGATAAGTTCTAAAGCTCAGAAGGGAGCATAACTGTCATTAGATCAGCTAGAGGGGAAGAGATCTAGGTCGTCATATCTAGTGCAAAGAGACGATAGTCATCGGATCCGGAGGAAGGCGCACAGAGTTTAACCTCTGGGAGGTAGCAAAGGAGAGGAGTCGTATGGACGGTGGAGACACTTCATGGAGGAAGTGCCAAAGTTGCGAGAGTCGTTGGATCTTGCAGAGCGGTGAGGGGTTTAAGGCTGAGTATCTTCCTATACTCTGAAGCTCAGGAAGGATAGAAATCGTCAGATCCGGGTCAACGATAGCCATTGATATCATTCAAGAAATTGCGAATTCAGAGATAGTGAACTTGGAGTGCAGGCCAAATTCTTGGTCACTCCAAGTCTCGAATCGTGAAAGAGATTAACAAGGGTAGAATCAGACGGTGGAGCGCTTGCAGGAAGAAGTGTCGAAAACCCGTGAGCCGTCAGATCCAACCAACTGCGAGGAGGATAATGCTAAGAGTCATTTAGCACTCGAAGTCTCAGGAGAGGTATTGAACTATCAATCTCAGGGAATATCAAACCGTTGATTACTTTCATCGGGAAATCAAAAAATTGTAAGGAAAGAAGGGGAAACTGTCTTTCGAAACCCTGAAATGTGAATTGTCGATTCGCGAGGAATTGACCGGGACCGTTGAAACCAGAAAGATGTGGACCTTTGATATGAGGAAACTAGGGTTCGGGAGTTTAGACCTCGGGAGAAAGGAGGAGAGTTAGTCCTCAAAGTTTGCGAAGGGTAAAGTCCCGTAGTGCTCGGAAGTTGGGCCCCAGGTCATAGCTAGAGGTCACGCCACTGGAAGTTAAAGGAAGCTAGGACACACTAGACTCTTGTTTTGGATTTCAGGGGATAGAGAGAGACTCGAGGGTGACTCATATCGAAACACCCGGTATGAAAAATCCTGAAATTCCTTTTGGAAAGGCGCGTGGTCATAGCCGGTGGCCATGTGGGAGAAACTTGTGCTGCCGCTAGTTCTTGTGGGTGAGTTTTCGCGTGAGGCTTGTGGAATTGTTCTGTGGAGGTTCTAGTAAGGACCTAAAGAGCTGCTCCAACTCCGAGAGTTGAGGACCCATTGAATGGGAGGTCAGCAGACCCCGCTGAGGTGGGGGAAAACTGCATCAAAAATGCTCAGGGAAGGAATAACTATGCATAGTTATTACAGTGGAGAGCACAAGAAGATTCAGGAATCCTGGAAGAATTGAATACTTCTGGGATCCCTAAGAAAAACTGTTATAGGGAGAAAGAAGTTTCTGCAATTTGTGGCAACACGTGTGTTTTGTCTCATTGGGTCAACCAGAAGAAAGAATGCTTGCATGTTGCAGGTGTTTTGTTGCCTCATGAAGGAAGCAACAGAGAGCTGAAGAGCTGGTTATAAGTCTGATAAAAGAAGCTTGAAAGCTTCTACTGCTATCAAATATTCAAGTAGTATAATTTTTAATGGCAGTCATGTAGGTATGAGTTTTTATCACTATTTTTGCATAACTGTTGAAAGGAAATTATGGTAAGAATTTCCTCAGCCAAAGCTATGTGATTAAATCACATGATTATATTATTTGAATGCATACCACCGGATGTGGTAAAGGCTATAGGCCTGTGTTAATTCAAATATTTTTATCTTCTGAATGCACACATTGACATAGTAGAATGTCATGTTAATTTGGTTATGGGGTAATAACCAAAGAATTAAAAGATAATAACTTGTTACAAGCCAAGTAGTCACAGGAATGGAGACTACATAAAATTTTATGTTCAGAAAATTGAAATAATGAACTTATTGTTGTTAACTGTGGACATGCATATGCATAGAATGAAGAGTCATTCTATTGGTCAAGTTGTTTGGTAATTTTGATTGAATTGCCAAGTGCATAAATTCTAAGATTATTGCATAAGATGTTGTACATATTGAATTATGATATACAGAAAATATCGAAAATTTGTTGGCAGTAAGCAAGATGAAGTCTTGCAGGAAAATTGTAGGCAGTTTTGTGCCTGTGGAAAAATCACAGGGATGATTGCATTCATAATGTGGCAACAGCCAAGATGAATCATGAAATAGGACGTCATGTTTTGGGAATAAAATTTGAATTTCCTTTTGAATTAATTGGAATTCCTAAATGAATTCTTGTATGTTCTCTCATGATAACTGCATGTGGTTGATGCAAATGAGATGATGTTGATAAAAGTTAAAATGTTAGCTATAAAGAGTATCTCAGGAAGATGTTGCTTGGAAACCTTTGAGGGAAGTTGGAATTCCTAGAGCCATGGTGCGAGCCATGGTGCTCTAAGACTTCCGGTCCAGCCTGTTGCCAAGCCCAAGGAAGGGAGGTGTAGCACCGATGGACTGTTCTTGTGAAGGAGTATACTCCCGGGTGGGACAGGCATGTGGGGAATGAGAGATCGTTGGTTGGAGTGCTGCTGAGGTCTGGTACCTTGGCCTAGACCATGTGGATAAGGATTGTGGACCATGGCTATCTTGGGAAGACATTGCCCGATGGATTCATAGCTCTGCTCCGGGGTGGGAGGTCTCTCAATCAAAAGATAAGTACAATTCTCTATTTATTGTATGTTGTGTATGTTGTATACAGTTTTAATGTTATTGAATTTGTTTGTATATACATACATATACATTGAATATATGGTTGCTTTATTGCATCCATGATTGTACCTAATGTGTATCATATAATCATGTAATCGATTGGAATATGATTCAGGTGGAACCAGAAAGTGTCCTGCAAGTGCATCCTATGCGCATATTGGACAGGAAAATAAAACAGCTCTGGAATCAAGCTATTGAGCTTGTAATGGTCCAGTGGACCTGGTACGGTCCCGAGGACGTGACATGGGAGCATGAGGACGCTATACGAGCATAATACCCACATATTTTTGAAGATTTTGGAAATCTTGTTGATGTTGTGTGAAATTTGCACTGAGGACAGTGCAAAAATAAGGGAGGGGGATTGTAAGGTCCCCAAGGCCGAGCCCTAATGTAAAGCTTGCATTATGAATTATAAGTATGTTTTATAGGCTGGTGAGCCAAGTTTATATAAGCTGGGGGCTTATGTGATTATTAGGCCAAAGAGCCTAAGGGTTGAAGGCCAAGAGCCTGATTTTGTACCTGTATGTATGCAACACATTAATAAAATATAAAAACCATCGCGTGCAGGCCAACACGATGAATGAGTGATGGGGGACTAAGAATCCATAGAGAGGGAAATGGATTAGGGGCTGGAAGGTGGGAAAAGGAGCTAAGTGTTAAGCCTAGGGGGCTTAAGCCTTGGGAATAATAATTTAATATTTTTCCAAAAGACATGTGAATAATATGTCTTATCCTAAGTTCTTTTGGAAGGACAAGGAACATCCAAATGGAAGGAATGCATGCAGTTGCATGGGTGACAAACATCAACCCTGGCCCATGCAAATAAAGGGCTGAGATGAGTCGTGATGGGGGTCCTCCTCCATTCGACCCTGGACTATCCTGAGCGTGAACCGTGTGACCTCTGCAAGAGACCCTCGTGCAATTCTAAAATGGGGGAAAATACTATGTTTGTTCTGAAGAGCCAATACACCTCTGTTCGGAGCCGTGGAGTCTGTGTCGACCCTTGCGGGAATTGTTGTTCACACAATCCTGAAACCATAGCCATGAGACTATGTTGTAATGGTAGTGAAAACTATTGAATTAAGTTGTGATAGGGGTTTCTCCTTCATTGGACCCGATCTATTGAATGGTACATCTGGCCCAACCTCTGTAAGAGTATACCCCGTATACCTTTTGAACCAAGAGCCCGAGTGTTGATTTGGGGAGAGCCTGTGTCAAATTCGGAAAGCCGATACATCCTTTGTCTGACAGAGAGAGCCTGTGCGTGGAGTCCCTGTCTCGAAGCCGTGACCGTGAGACCATCCTGTGATTGCTGAACTAGTTTGGGAAAGCCTGTGTCTGTTTTCCCTGTGGGTTGTTGTGGTCACGCAGTACTGGACTGCGTGTGGCTTATTGGCCAGTGGTACAACACTCTCTCCAGGTGAGAGAGGTGATTGAGGATTGGAAGAATAGGTTGTCAGGCCTGTGAGAAACTCTCTCTAGGTGAGAGAGTTTGTTGGGAAGTGGTTTCTTCCAGAGAGTTTCCAGCACCAACTTCGGGCTCGGAGACTTCCTGATCCGGCCTGTTGCCAAAACTTAGAGAGGGAGGTGTAGCACCGATGGACTGTGCTTGTGAAGGTGTATAATCCCAGGCGGAACAGGCATGTGGGGAATGAGAGTCTAGAAGTAGTGGGCATAAGATGGCATCCTGGGAAGAATCCTTCCAGTCTTTCTGTGTTGTTTTCCCTGTAACCTCAGCCTAGCCTAGGATTCCTTACCTTGGGGTGGAGCTTAGTCCCAACTCGGTGGTGACCCACTGCTGAGCTGATGAGCAGTGTGTTCTAAGGCTGGGAGGTTCGTGGAAGGCCTGCACTTGGTTGGTGGATCTGCCACTATTTCAAAGATAAGTACCAGATGATGTTCTAATTACATTTCTGCATGTCTATGTATTTAAATTTATCATGTATTCTACTGTTCATTTGGATTAATGTTATTACCATGGATTATTTATGTTAGTAATAATTATTATGCTTACTCTGAGCTTAAATTTGTTTCTTTGATTAAACACATGTTGTTTTTATAAGGCCGGTATGAGTTGTTTTCCGCAAGGTAGCGCCTGCCTGGCCCTGGAAGGGGGTGAAGAGCGCTATAGTTTGGTAATAGAAAGACTGTTACAATTGGTATCATAAGTGATAAAGCTATGCAGAAAGGTGAGCTACAATTTGGTATCAGAGTGATTAAGCCTTGGTAACAGAAAAAGTAGTGTTACAACCTAGACATCTATTTATATATTACAAACGGGGCCTAAACATGGTTAAACTCATGGGCCGACATAACCATACCCGTTACATAATCCCACAACCCAAAAAGGCCCTAAAAATGGATTGACATCCCATGATATTTTCTTCGACTTGCGCTACATCTTCGACAACCTATTGAAGTCCCAAAAGTAGGTCAAACCTGACCAAGGATCCTCAAAACTTGGTCAAGGGCCAACAATATTGAAGTTTTGGATAAGAATATTCACATGTGTTATGCAAATTTGTCAAAGATGATCATAAATAATTTTTTATTCAAGTTATATGTTGATGTGTGTTTAAATATTGTTTGACATCTAAGGATTTTTGGATAAAGTTGGTATCAGAGCTAGTTTTTACAAGTATTTTCAAGTGAATGTGATGAGGTCGAAGACTCAAGCTTGGTGAAGGAATGTTTGAAGACTCCTTGTTTGGAACCACATATATCTTTGTTGCAAATGGAAACATGAGTAAATCTATAATGAAATTAAATCTTCAGAAATACATGAATCGACAAATTCAAAAGGAGAACTCTGAATCAAGGATGCATATAGAATCTCTCGAGGATAAGAAGCAAGAACTTCAAGACCAGTTGCTAATTCATGGAGAATTTCTCATGGGAATTATTCATGGATTGGAAAGTGATTTGAAGGCTAAGGAAAATATGTTGGCACAAATCCATGAAGCTGAGAAAGTGGAGAAAGAAAGACATCCTATGCAAAAGAAACCATCTTCTACAAAAGGTTTACAAGTGGTAACTGAGGTATGCCATAAAGATGATTCATCATGTTTTTTTTCTTTCCATCATGATGATAATGTTTCTTTGGAAGGATTTAAGGAACATACATATYRTATTGGTTATATGTTACTAACCAAGATGGGATATGATGGAAAAGGTCTTGGCATCAATGGCCAGGGAATGACTAATCCCATAMAGGCAGAGGGAAGACCTTATTATGCAAGATTGGGATATGGACAAGGAGAAGATGGAGAATTATCCAAGATATATAAAGTAAGGGAAGCTTCAAATGAAGAGGCTTGGGTACTTCATAAGYTRTTAGTTCTACCAAAAAAACCTTCCAACCTTGGAAAAGTCATCAAATGCAACACATCTCCAAGAAGAGATGAGCATTCCAAGGAAGGAATGAATACATTTCCCACCTCTAAGATCGACATAAATTTATGGTATACATATCCATGTGTATTATGTGGATTTAATAACCATAGTATGGAAAAATGTTGGAAGAGACAATCCTTTCAAAAGAAGCCATCCAAGAAGGAGGCTAGAAGCAAAGGTCGTTTTCCAAGACAGACGAATAAGGAGAATGGAAAGAAAGGATTGCGGTTCTAGGATAGGAAAAATAACTTGTGCAATAATAGTGGTAAGAGTGGTCATGATATTGAGAAGTTTTGGACACTATATGCACAATTTCATCCAAAGTAGAACCAGGAATATGTAAAGGAACTTACAAGAAGACAGGTAGTAGCCTCAACTAAAGTTGATAGTCCTGCCAAGAAATTTGAAAGAGAATTATTTTTTATGGCTTGTCTCAATAGTATAGTGTATGAAGAAATCAAGGTATGGTTTATGGACAATGATTCATCTTTCCACATGACAAGAATGAGATTAGTATTCCTTACTTTCTCAGAAATTGACACATACTCCTATGTGGGATCTAGGACTAATACCAGACAAATAATGAAAAGAGTTGGATATGTGAGGTTCCAACTCAAGTCAGGAGGATTTATGGGAATAGAACATATGTTATATGTTCTAGAGTTGAAAGTGAACTTAATCTCAGTTTAAACTTTCGAAGATGAAGGATATGCAGTTGCATTCCATGATGGACAAGTACTAATGTATTCAAAGAAAGCTACTCAGGACACATCAGTGGTGCTTGGTGTCAGAAAGGAGATATTATATAGGTTACTTGGATGACCTATAATTGGATCTAGTAGTTTCTTGGATTCAATGTGAGATTCAAAATCAGATTCATATTCATCATCAGAGGCATTGTTAGAGACAAGAATCTATGAGACTCCTTCCAATACTATTGGAAGAATGAGTCCATGAAGAAGCCACCTATTCCATCCCTGGATAGGTATCATAAAATATTCTTTTCTGGAAAAATAGTTTGTAAATATGTATATTTGTAAATAACAATGATAGCATGCATATGAAAATATATTCTAAGTTATATTTCCATTGTTGTAATAGAGAGATTATTATCTTCTCTTAAATAATTTCAAGAGAGGAATCTTGTAGGGATTTCTAAAGCCTTAGGATTTATTATCCACTCTTGGAGAATTTCGAGAGTGAGAGGTATCTTGTATGGTTTTATAAAATCCTTTTGAAAACAATGTAGGAAATTGTTATAGTATTGTCCTTTTATCAGCTAATGAACTGCATATGGAAAAAAAATTCCTATGTAATAACATTCTTATTCTAAAGTACAAAGGTGAAAGAACAAAAGAATGCAAGCATTTAAAATGTAGATCGGGAGTGGGAAGAGCATCATAGTTATGCAATGTCTTCCTAGAGCTGGTGAAGAAATAATCCTATTTGTAAATATAGGAGGTAGAATACTTATGTAATATGTATGGTTTATGCTATAAACATCTCCAAGATGTTAT
>SNQJ01S0016953.1:174635-188128 GCA_010110895.2 Picea sitchensis
AGACAGTCGACATGGCAGGGTGACATCATCATCCATACGCCAAGTGGAAATATTAGAGGAGTGACACGTGGATAAATGACGTCAACATGCTAACATGGCAGCATGATAGGCTGCCATGTGTCACCTAGATTTGCAATACCTAGATTTGCAATACCTAGATTTGCAATAATGGGCATCCAATTGGACCAATTGGAAAATTCCATGTGTCATTTGTACGAATGATGTGGTAGGTCGTATGGTCCACATGACACCATTGGAAGGGTGACACGTGGCCTATCATACAATAACTTCGTGAACATGTGGCATGTATATCAACAACATAATCAATAGTGACGTTGTAGGGTCATATGCCAGGTGGCGACAGGGGCCAATCATAGGCTGCCATGTGGACCAATCAAATGGCACCACATGGCACCTTCGAGAAGTCCAAGTTGGCCTAGAGATCAAAACGTTTTCCCAAAAATGGGGGGCAAATCTCCAACATTTATGATATNGGTCCACATGACACCGTTGGAAGGGTGACACGTGGCCTATCATACAATAACTTCGTGAACATGTGGCATGTATATCAACGACATAATCAATAGTGACGTTGTAGGGTCATATGCCAGGTGGCGACAGGGGCCAATCATAGGCTACCATGTGGACCAATCAAATGGCACCACATGGCACCTTCGAGAAGTCCAAGTTGGCCTAGAGATCAAAACGTTTTCCCAAAAATGGGGGGCAAATCTCCAACATTTATGATATATATATATATATATATATATATATATATATAGTTATAACAAAAACAAGTGGAAGTCTTGGTGGGTTTTGAACCCTTGACCTTCCACCAAATATTCAATAGCTTAACCAATATGCCACATATAGTTGTTGGTTAAAATGACCCACAAATTGTTATTTAAGTTGTAATCAATTCATCTTGAGTATATAGGGGGCTCGGGTGGCCCGACCGTGCCCTATATAAACCTAGGCATGGATCCCAAGGAAAGAAGACACAATACGATGCATGGAAATTCATGTCTAGGGTATGTTACGATGCATAGATTTATGTGCAAGGGGTGTTCTTAGTCATGGATTTGCCTCATTTTGCGTGCCATTGAGCACCATGTCCAAACATAGTCATGTTTATACTAATTCTTATTAGTTTTTCGAGAGGATCATGGTAGTGATGTTTGTTTTGTACTAATATGTTGTCTATGAAAGTATTATTCTGGATTTCCATGTATGAGAGCCATAGTGTATCATTTGGCATATCAAGGGGGTCAGTTTGAGCCTGTTCATAACATAGTCAAGTTTATACTCATTTTTCTCATAATTTCAAGAGGAATTCAATGGTAGACTCTGTCTTTGAGGTTGAGCAACAAAATTGAAGAGTGAATTCATGATTGGCTTTGTAAGTCCATTTTCATTGTAATTTTAGAATTGATATTAATGAAGAGAGGTCTCATTGTTGTAAAGGGACCTACAAATGTAGCCCAAGAGGGGTGAACTCTGTCATCAAATATTGTCTTCTTAGTTCTTTTATTTTTTGTTGTGTTATCTCTCATTATTCTGCAAGTTATCCATCAATATATTGAAGTTTTATATAAGTAAGAAGATTCACATGTGTTATGCAAATCTGTCAAAGATGATAATAAATAATTTCTAAATCATGTTAGATGTTGATGTGTGTTTAAAGATTGTTTGACATCTAAGAATTTTCAGATCGCTAGGTATGGAGTTTCAGATGGCTCTCTAGAGCAGGCATGTTGGTCCTTATCAAATCAGTATTGAAAGCCATACATGTTTATTGGATCTCATTAGCTTGGATTAAAAAAGGGATCTGGAAAAACTTTGAAGAATTTTCTTTAAGTTTATTTGGGTTGGCTCATAGGACAAATTTGTATTACCTTGGGTAAAATGGGAATATTTGGCAATTCCAAAAGATTTAGGTGGTTGGGGATTAAAAACCGTATTTTTATTTTCTAAAGAACTCGTAGAAAAGTCATGTAGGAGATTTATTTCTACAAATAGCATGTGGACTAATGTGGCTATCCAAAAATTTATCCATCCAAGCTTCGTCCTAGATTGGATCAGGAACCCCCAGAAAAGGAGCTCTATATGTTATATTATCTGGAAGTCCATTATCAGTTCTTTTGTAGTATTGGGAGATGGGCTTGCATGGTGTATCAAAAATGGAGCCAAGGTACATATAGGGTCGGATCCCTAGCCAAGAAATGAGGGTCAACATATTATTTCACCTGATCCGATCCAAGTATTACATGCCCAAGGCTATTTTCATCTAAACCAGATCATTAATCAAGGTTGACTTACTACTTGGAGGTAAGAGTGGCTTGAATCAACCCACCTGGATATGGAAGGGGATAACTAAACCCAATGGTAAAATTATATCCATGCTCTTAAATCGGTCCATATTCGTATTGTGGACAAGGAGGACAAATTAATTTGTGTTGAAATATTGTAATACAAAGAGTATTATATTTATTATTGAGTTATTATTCATTAGATCAATCCCCTTTTATGGATTGATCATGTCGGGCTTTGTACTTGACCAAATACCCTTTTGCGGATTGGTCAAACCCTAATTATATTATGAAAATTAAGAAGTCACCCCCCAAGCCTAATTAAAGTGGTTTTAACCACTAAGAAGAGAAGTTGGCCCCCAGGCCTAATTAAAGTGGTTTTAACCACTAAGAAGAGAATTCAGCCTTGCTCAGTGAAGAGACACCTTTCCAGCGCCTGCCAACTAGTATAAATAAAGGATGCTAGTGACTCATTATCTCACTCACTCATTCACTCATCAAGTGCACAAGTTTGGTAGATGCAGTTGTGAGAAGAAGGAAGAGAGAGGCGCATTGCTCAGTGTTGGATATTCTCCAGTGTTTTGGTTTATTGTCTTGGTATTGCATTGGTTATCTATATTAAGGAAGTTTTTGTTGGGTTTTCTCCCCCGTGAGGGTTTCCCAAGATAAATGTTGTGTATCTTGTGATTGTGTTTCTCTCAGTGATCCTACTTATGCTATTGTTATCTAGTAAATTTAAAAGAAACCTAATAATATCTCAAAACTTAACATGGTATTAGAGATAAGTTGCAAAGAGAACCTTTCACTGGATAAGCAAAAACGTCATTGTTGTCGTACAAGAAAATTAGGGTTTTCTATTGAAGAGGAATTTTAGCCTAAAACTCATCAAGGAAGTGTGCCCTAGCCTAGCGAACTCTTTGGAAACCTCAATGCACTTTTCTAGTGGACATAACTCCTCAAAAGTGAAACCCTAGTTTTCACTGGTACTAGAAAACCATGAAACCAGAACCAGTACCAGAAGTGCAAGTCTAGATTTTCGTAGGTCCAGTTTGAAGGGGTAAAATTTGGATTTTCTAAAATCCAACTACACGAGGCTACTCGCCTCAGCCAAGCGCACCTCTTGGTAAGTTCAGATTTAATTATGAGAATTTTCAATTTTTGGTCATTTTCCCAGCTCCAGGTCAAGATGTATGCAAGCACTAATCTTGTTGAAAAGCTAGAAGGTGTGGATAACTTATGTTCCTGGAAGTATAGGATTTAACTCATTCTTGAAGAGAATGACCTAGCAATATTCATTAAATAATATGTACCATAACCCACTGATGTTGCAACTAAAGAAAGACACCAAAAGGACACGATTAGGGCCAAAAGAATCATTGCGAACTCTATTAAATATCACTTGATCCCTCAAGTGGCTTCAAATAAAACGCCAAAACAAATTTTTGATGCCCTAACCAGAATGTATGAAGGAAAGAACATCAACCAAAATATGAATCTAAGAACTCAACTCAAAAGTACAAGGATGCAGAAAGGAGAAACAATTCATGAATATTTATCTAGAATATCACAATTCAAGGAACAACTAGAATAAATTGGTGATACTCTAGATGAATATGAACTCGTAATGACAACTATTAATGGTCTCACAAGACCTTGGGATGCGTTCATCCAAACCATTTGTTCCAGAAAGGAGGAACTACATTTTGATAGTCTATGGGAAGAATGTATTCAAGAAGAAGTAAGAGTAGCTAACTGAGAAGAAATACTATCAAGAGATGAAGATCAAGCCCTAGCTTCTCATACTAAAGGAGGAAGGAAGAGGTCCCACTTCCAAAATGAAATTCATCAACATAAGTAAAGATTCAACAAATCTCATAAAGAATCTCACCCTCCAAGGAGATTCCATAAGTTTTGGAAAGGTCAAAGAAGATAAAAGGATTTATCATCCTACCAATGTTACCATTGTGACAATATGGGACATATTTCTAAGAATTTTCCAGATAGAAGAGAATAATACAAGAAGAGGAACAAAAGGCACCATTCCCATATAGTTGAATATGAAGAGCCACCCACGAAGATGATTAAATAAAATATTGAAGACTATGTCTTAATCTCTGCCCTCTCAGGACCAATGTCACATGGTTAGGATACATGGATCATAGATAGTGGTGCTTCCAAGAACATGACAGGTTAGAGAGACATTCTCTCTAGCCTTATAGAAAATAACTTTCCCCAGAAAGTTACACTTGGAGATGATTACCAATACCCTATCAAAGGAGTAGGATAATCCAACTACAAACTTGATTCAGGGACCCCAATGACGATGAAGGATGTACTATATGTACCAGGTTTGAAAAATAACTTACTTTCTATATCAGCTTTAGATAAGAAAGGCTTCAAAGTTTCTTTCATATATGGAGAAGTTCTTATGTGGCCTAAAGGAAAAGCCATAGAAGATGAAATTGTTATTGGAACATAAGAAGGTGGCTTGTATAAGCTAAAAGGTCACTCAGAAGTAGCCTTGAATTATTCCATTGAGAGTCCATTTGAAATTTGGCATAGAATACTAGCTCACATCAACTACAAGGCATTACCATATGTGAGCAAGGCAGTCATAGGTCTAACAGAATTCAAGGTTGACCATGAAGGTGTGTGAAATGAATGTGCACAAGGAAAGAACATCAAGAACCCTTTTTCAAAGAGTCACAATAAAGCATAAGGAGTCTTAGATCTCATCCACTCAGATGTATGTATACTATGTATCATCTATTGATGACTATTCTCGCAAGACTTGGGTGTACTTATTAAAGTCAAAAGATAAAGTGTTTGGAAAATTCAAGGAATTCAAAGCCCTGATAGGGAATCTCTCTGAAAGAAAGATCAAGACACTTAGGTCAGATAATGGAGGAGAATACACCTCAAAAGAGTATGTAAATGTTTGTAAATATTCTGGGATCAAGAGGGAGCTCACCACCCCCTACAATCCTCAACAAAATGGTGCAGAAAAAATAAAGAACACAAATATAATGGAAGCAGTGAATACTATGATCCATGATCAAGATCTTCCAATGCACGTATGGTAAGAAGCAGCAAGAAGAACAGTGTATGTACATAATAGATTATCCCATAGTGAACTTGGGTTTAAAACCCCCAAAGAGATGTTCTCCAAAAATAATACATAAGTAAGCCATCTCAAAATATATGGTTGTCCAGTATTTGTACACATTCCAAAAGGGAAGAGAACCCAGTTGGATCCTTCAGAAAATAAGGGAATATTTGTTGGATAATGTGAGGTCTCAAAGGCCTTCAAAATTTATATACCAGGTTACCATCATATTGAGATAATCAGAGATGTAACCTTTGATGAAGATGTAGCACTCAAGAAATTAAGAAGATGTCATCTTGAAGAAGTATATGAAGAAGAACCTGTAGCTCCCAAAGTTGCAGAACCAGTGAGGTAAGTCAAAATTTCCCCGGATGATGAGATTCATGAAAATCATGATATAATAGAATCTCAATAACATTCCGAAATGACGATCTCTCACAAGAGAAAGCCATCCTGGGCAAGGGAAATCATTCAATGTGGAGAGAAATATGGTGCCCCCGAAGGAACCATGAGACAATTCAAGAAACCCAAGCCATTCTCCAATTATATGGCTTTGATGTGTGATCTCTTAGAGAAGGAACCTACTTTCTTTGAATAAGACATTCAGAAGAAATAATGGGAATATGCCATGACAAAAGAATACTAATCCATTATAAATAATGATGTATGGGAAATAGTTCCCAGTTCGAAGAGAAAAGATGTGGTATCTTCCAAATTGCTATACAAGATCAAGCATGTTGTTGATGCAAGTATTGAGAAATATAAAGCAAGGTTTGCAGTCCATGGATTTTCTCAAAAGGAAGGCAATCCATGGATTATGAAGAGACGTTCGCAGTCCATGGATTATGAAGAGACTTTTTCTCCTATAGCTAGATACATTTCGATCAAAACCATGATAGCCCTTGCAGCTAAGATGAAATAGAAGTTACACCAGATGGATGTGAAAACAAATTTCTTAAATGGTGTCAGTGAAGAGGAAGTGTATATAGAACAACCTCAAGGGTTTGAGGTTGAATATAGAAAAACACATGTCTGCAAATTGAAGAAGGCTCTGTATGTATTGAAACAAGATCCTAGAGCTTGGTATGGAAGAATTGATAGTTTCTTGACGAGCTTGGGATTTACCAAGAGTAAAGTTGATTCTAACTTGTACTTCAAGGTCATGAATGTTGAGCCTGTTATATTTTTGTTGTATGTGGATGACTTATTTCTAATTGGAGAAGAAAATCTCATCACTGATTGCAAGAAGAAGCGTGTTGCAGAATTTGAGATGAAATACCTAGGCCTAATGCACTACTTCTTAGGTATTGAGGTATGGAAGAGCCCAGAGAATATATTCCTTAACCAAGGGAAGTATGCAGTTGAAATACTAAAGAGGTTTGATATGTTGGAGTGTAAATCCATGAATACACTCATGGAAACAAATTTGAAACTCCTGGTTGATACTTCGTCAAAATTGGTTGATGTTATGTTGTATAGACAGATCATTAGATCGTTGATATATCTGATGAACACCAGGCCAGATATATGTTTTATGTGAACACCTTGAGTCAATTTCTAGTAGAACCAAGATGTGTCCACATTGTTACTACAAAACATGTGATGAGATACCTTAAGGGTACGTTGGATTTCGGTCTTAGTTATAATGGAGATCATGACTTTAGACTGAGTGGATATACTGATTCAGGTTGGGCTAGAAGTGTCTATGATAGAAAGAGAACCTCAAGATGTTGTTTTAGTCTGGGGTCATCCATGATCTCATGGAAAAGTAGGAAGCAATCAATTATTTCTCTCAACATGGTAGAAGAGGAATACATTGTTGCATGTTCCTCCAGTTGTGAATCCATATGGATTTGGAAGTTGTTGACAGGTCTATTTGATTTGGAGTTGGAAGCAACCGTGATTCCATGTGATCACCAGAGTTGCATAAAAATAGAAGAGAACCATGTGTTTCATGAAAAGTCAAAACACATAGAAATATGATATCATTATATGGTGCAGAGAGGAGCCATAAAGCTCCATTATCTTGGCATGGGTGAGTAGGTTGAAGATGTGTTGACCAAGCCTTTGTCTCGTGTAATGTTTGAGCACTTTCAAGTCAATCTTGGTGTATTCAGAAAGGACCTCCCTCAAAAGGGGGAGTAGTGTTGATGCCATCCTTGTGCTGAATATTTCCAGCTTCGTGTCGATGTTGTTGAGATGTCATCCTCGTGCTGAAGATTTCTAGCTTCGTGTTGATGTTGTTGAGATGTCAGCCTCGTGCTAAATATTTATAGCTTTGTGTTGATGTTGTTGAGATGCCATCCTTGTGCTGAATATTTCCAACTTCATGTTGATGTTGTTGAGATGCCAACCTCGTGCTGAATATTTTCATCTTAATGTTGATGTTGATGAGATGCCATCTTCGTGCTGAAAGGCATCTCCTTTATCTCTCTGATAGTCATGATTTCAAACTATCTATGGATATATTGAAAGTAACAAATAACTATGTTGAACTTATGTCTCTCAAACTCTTATTACTCTTTGCAGGAGAAAAAGGAGTCAAAACTATTCAAATCTTTGGGTACTCAGTGACTGCCATAAATTGGGCAAGAAAATCTCAAAAATGTTATAATTTACAACTTCACTTTCTACTTGAGGAAGTATACAAAATTTTTAATACTTTTGACTTTGTCAGTGCCTGGCATGTATACAGGGAGCGCAACAGGGAGGCAGATTAATTGTCTAAAGCATGCCTTCAACTGGGTTTTGGGAAATGGTTGACTAAAGAAGGAAGGAACATTGAACATTTTGAATATCACCATGGGCACTTTATCAAAGACCCTCCAGTTTTGAATCACATCTCTTGATTGGAATTTTCATTATCATTATTAGTTTTTGGTTTAGATTTACTCTATGCTAAAGTTATATTTGTACAGATCTATAAGTACAATGTGTCTGGACAGAGTTTTGGGACAACTCTCAGTATTGTTTTGGGGGATAATAGTTTTATTTTTCCACTCGTCTGGATATTTTTGGCTTGGGTTTATGGGCTGTAGGTACCTTTTAGATACACCTTTTGAGCTCACTTAGTGGCGGAAAATACATGGAAACATGTATTCTACAAAATGTAAATTTATTTTCTCTCCGAATGAAATCAAATTTACTCTTTTTTCTCGGGGGAATATATATATATATATATACATTTCCAAATATATTTTAATTATATACATTTCCAAATATATATACACTTCCAAATATACATTTTCAATTATATTTTAATTTACTAAGATGGTAAAATGATAATGTTTTAACCCATGCTAATAGTGAATGTCAATGATACATATAATCTTTTAGATTCAGTGATTACATGGAATCATGATAGAGATATTAGAACTTAATGATTAATAATAGAAAAGAAAAAACCATAATGAATGTTGATAGACTTGAAGGTTTGTGATGGTTTATGCAAAGGACTGAAAGACTTCATTTTTTATTGGTTAACATAACAATATTGGAAGAAATGAAAGACCTAGTAGGGACTTTGTTGGTGTCATTTTTAAAATGTTTTACATAATGGATGCACTAGAGTAGTAGTCATAAGACTAATAAGTTGCAAGCATATGATTTTTGTTGGACAACTGAGAGGGGGGGGGTGAATCAATTGTTACCGTGCTTAAACAATTATGATTATTTTAAACTCTTTGCAGAGAAATTAATGACAATCACAATAATGCAGGGAGGTAAGCAATAGAACATTCGACATTAGTCACACATATGAAATATACAGACACAGATATTTCCTGAGGAAACCCATAAAGGGTAAAAACCTCTTCTTCTTGGTATGATAAGTAATATTTACATTCTGTACATTATCATACATATGAGCACCAACTCATTGTGAGGCTACAACCTCTATTTTGCAAGCTGCAACTTGCTGAGAGCACCAACTCTCTGTTTTCTCTAGCACCTACTAGAAGGAAGGACCAACTCCCTGGTTTCTCTAGCACCAACTCCCTGATTTCTCTAGCACCTACTAGAAGGAAGAACCAACTCCTTGGTTTCTATAGCACCCAATAGAAGGAAGAAACAACTCCCTAAGTGTTCCAGCACCAACTGGATGGAGGCACCAACTTCCAGTCACACAGGCACCAACTTGTAAAATAGATAACAACAGTTCTCCCTTGCACCACCCTGCCACCCTTGTTTCTCTAGCTGCAACCAGATAGAAGCTACAACTCCTTGTGTTCAATAAACCACTTGAACCTATGAGGACAAAAATCCTCCCTAGAACCTCCCTACCACCCTGAAATATAAAGTTTTCTATATATAAATTTATCATAGTGATACAATATTTATCAATGGCTTACTGGTCTCATCACTGTTCTGCTACACTGCTCTGCTCTACCTGCATCAGTGTCTTTCTGCACCCCTTCCTTACACTTTATGTTCTTCTGCCTTTCATGCACTATGTGCCATGTCCCTTCTATGCACCATTCCTCTTGTGTGCATTTCAGTTTCTTCACTCTACCTCCTTCTACACACCTGAATCACTCTCAACAACTCTCAATCTCTTTTCTGTTTTTCATTTTTATTTTATCTGTGAATCTTATGCATCCTCTATTCACAATTCTTCTTCATTCTCTCCCCAGGGCGAGTGCTCTGCCTGATCATCATTACAACTCTTCATCTTCTCTAGAGGTTAAACCCATGCATCCATCATCACTGGGTGTTATGCCGAGATTCCTTAGCCTCTCCAGCAGTCGAGACTCTTTGTCTTCTCTGTCACAGTCGAGCTCATTCCGTCTATTGCAGTTCCAGGATCCAACAGTCTTAGATCTATTAATAGCCTTAATGATCAGTCTTCATTCCACTGGAAGATGCCTCAAGACTCTTCATCTTCTCTGGCGATCACCCTGAAGTCTCTTTGAGTCCTCTGGCAGAAACCATCAATCGTTTCTAGAAGTTACACTTTGAACCTATTGAGCCTTGTGCCTTTGGCACCTTTCACCTTTCCTTTCACATGTGGCTTCAGGCAGTGACCACACACCTGTTCAGAAGGTGGTTTTGTGACTCGTGCTTCATGGATCTGGCGATGAGGCATCTCGACTCTCCAAGTCGTGATATCTTAAATGGAGCTTGGTTGCACTAGCTCCTTGCTCCATATTTTGTATATGTGACCACTGGCTATGACCACAGCCTTATTCAAAAGTGCATTTCACAATTTCACGTTTCACGAATTTGTTGCGACTCACTCTGACTCTTCCAACTACCGATCACAAAATGGAGCCTTGCAACTTGCAAGCTCCTTTCTTCACATGCCCATAGTTGTGACCAAGCGTTTATCCATAAAGTTCTTTCACGATTTCGCATTTTGACATTCCTACATTTCTACATTCTTGTGGAGAAGTATCTCGACACTCCAAGTCACAAACCCCGAAATGATCGGAAGGTATTTCGACATTTCGCATTTCGGTGTTTCGACATTTTTGTGATGAAGTGTTTCGACACCTCCAATATCCCGGTATCTGAAACTCTGAAATGAAGTCAGATCAACGATCCACGATCTCCCTTTGATCGACAACTCAGATTAAGTTGTGGTTTCACATTTCGCGATTTTGTCATTCTTGTCGTGAGTGTTCTTGACACCTCCAACTCCCGGTATCCGAAACTAGGAAATGGAGTCAGATCAACGTATTTCGGCGTTTCACATTTCACCATTTCGACATTCTTGTCGTGAGTGTCCTTGACACCTCCAACTCTTGGTATCCAAAACTTTGAAATGGAGTCAGATCAACATATTTCAGCATTTCGCATTTCACCGTTTCGACATTCTTGTCGTGAGTGTCCTTGACACCTCCAACTCTCGGTATCCAAAGCTCCAAAATGGATTCAGATCAACGTATTTCAGCATTTCTCATTTCACTGTTTCGACATTCTTGTTGTGAGTGTCCTTGACACCTCCAACTCCCGGTATCCGAAACCCTAAAATGTCGTGGTTTCTCATTTCGCAATTTCATCATTCTTGTCGTGAGTTGCTTCCTTGACTCTTAGAGTTTTCGCTTCTTATCTTTCCATGCGATCATCATTGCGCTGTTGGTATTGATATTTGCCATCAATGGCAAACACGCATACTCTGCCTCTGTCTGAAAAACATGCCAACAATCTCCCCCTTTGTCATTGATGGAAACCCCTTGAAGAATTTCCAACTATACCACTGTAGAATCCTTGGAATTACCACACTTTCTCCCCCTTTGACATCAATGTTAAAGAAGAAACATGCTCCCCCTGAGCTGTTGCAGTACATACTCCCCTAGTCAACTATGAGTAGCTTAGAGATACAATAGATATTTAATAAGTACTCCCCCTGACTAGGTGACCATTTTAAACAAAAGAAGTTATAACCCCCAACTTTTGATGAAGATATCCAAAAGGGGTCACTGCTAACGATTTAGTAAAGATGTCAACAATTTGTTCCATGGAAGAAATATAATTCAGCTGAACAATTCTGTTTGTAACTTGTTCTCTGAGAAAATGGTATTTTATTGGAATATGCTTAGTCTTGGAATGAAGAACAGGATTCTTGGAGACACTAATGGCACTGGTGTTATCACAATGAATTGTAATCGGATCAGTATAGTTTACCTTCAAATCTGAAAGAGTTTGGATGATCAGGGGATCAAATTTTGCTCAATTTTCAAAGTGCTCGGAATGCGACAAAAATAGTGCCATTGCGTCTGTCTTGTCTTCCTGATTCCGACGGTATATTTACTTTGTCAAATGGAGTCCGTATGGAGAAGATATCACGATCTGTTCGTCAAGACAAATAGGCAAAACAATTGATGTTGACTGTACCTGGTCGTACAGTCCGTACAGTTTGACGTGGCAGGATCGTACAGACCATACAATGACGACGTGGCAAATGTTGATAGGTTGACTATTGACGAATCCGGGAGTGACACGTGTCTTTTAGCTGGCGAATAGTGTGAGGACACGTGGCCCAATCCATGGGCACCACGTGTCACTCGTTTATTGGCTAGTTGGTTTTATATAAAATGTATTGGAGGCCGCGGGGTTCGATCCCAGACCTCCCCACACATCTAGCGCCTTCGCAAGACCACCCGACCAATAGGCCGCCGATTATTGCTTGTTATGAATGTGGGTTTAAATGTATTTATGTTTAAACTTTTGTATATTGGGTGGGGGGTCGGGCCGGGGCTAAGCCCCGACCCATGGTTGTTTGAACTTTCATGTGACCACCGTATATTATATGGCGTGTGGTTATAATGAATGGCGCGGAGGTTTGAACCATAGCCACTCCATTGTATATGCGCGGGGTTTGAAACGTGGCCCACGGTTTATATGTATTGCGCCATATGACCCTAACTGGAGCGCGCGGGGGTGGTTACACGGTTTTTAAATTGGTCAACCACCTTTTATCAAAGCGCAAGTTCACATGGCCATATGCCCATGTGCCGAGGCGGTTAGGGGCTGGCGCACCCTTAACCGTCCTACGGTTTGCACCGTTGGCATGGTTTCACCCGATGCCGGGTTTATACGCTTTAAAATGTGTGAGAGCCAGGTTCAATGAAGAAGGGTGCGAATTGTAGAACCAAAGAGAGTAAGCTTGAAGAGGGAGACTTCCAGGAGGCCTAACTTCTTCGTTTTTCGACCGATTGAGGTGCCGAAAGAGCCCAGACAGGGGTTTTGGGATGCTAGGAAGCCATTGGAGCAGTCGGTTTGTCAGTTTGCACATTGTAAGACATGTTTTTGAGAACTTTTTGAGAAATTAATAATAATGATCCATTGGAAGCTGGACCAGGAGATGTAGCCCATAAGAGGGGTGAACTCCTTTATCAATTGCTATTCTTATGTGTTTATGTTCATTGATTATGCTGTTGTCTATGTGTAATTTTCATAAGTAATCCTTTAATTTATGTGTTGAAAACTGATCCGTTTGCTTTAAACACATAACATTCACTTGCAATAAGTTTTCAAGTTTTTCAAGTCTTCTTCATTTTTAGATCAAGTTGGTATCAGAGCACTGGTTTTGAAGACTTGATTGTTTGCAAGTTTTGTTTCTGATGCTCACAAGGTTG
>SNQJ01S0016954.1:29417-68430 GCA_010110895.2 Picea sitchensis
TCATATATCCATGGTACTCGTCCAATTTCTTCTCCGGGATGACAAATCTTGGTTTTTTAACCGCTCTTGGTAAACAAATTCCTTTCATCTTCGCTTTCCATGCTGCTCCCAGCACTGGAGCTGTCTGTGGTTGTGTCGAATCAACATGAGATG
Organism: Picea sitchensis; assembly: GCA_010110895.2. NCBI lineage: Eukaryota > Viridiplantae > Streptophyta > Pinopsida > Pinales > Pinaceae > Picea > Picea sitchensis. The sequence goes on from SNQJ01S0016954.1 coordinate 29,571, forward strand.
TGTCGCCACTCACAATGTTACGGTAGGAGGGGGGCGTCCCTCCTCCCGATGAAGCCGCCATGTTGAGGCCAGTCGGCAGTGACTGCCTATTCACGCTCTTCCAGACTCAGTAGAAGCTTGTTCGGCTTCAAACCCTGCTGCGCTGCATTCATTTCTTCAAACCCTCACAATTCACAATTTACTTTTAAAAAAAGTTTAGAGGAAAAAAAAAAACATTATTATTTTCTATTGAGATGGTACATAAAAATACAATCTTCATTCTGGGTCCTACCAAAAAAGGAAACCAGGGATCCCCTAGAATATTAATGTCATCTAGCATTCAAAAAAGAGATCAAGCTATATATGGAACAAAATTGAGTGACCATCTCTGATCCCCTCCCCACCTAGCTTCCCTTTGTCTTCTGCTCCTATGCCTCAAAATTTTTCTATACATATTCATTTGATTTCTAAAAATAGATACATTAACACCATACCAAAAATTCCCTGAAGATTTTGAAGGAGTCTCAGAGTTACCGTCGTCTAACTATTTTGGTTGGCCGAGCTTATACTGGAGAGAAGGCCTTCCTAGGGTGAGGCTTTGCCCCAGGATGATGCCTTTTCAAGCTTGCATTGATTTCATGGCCGAACCAGATCCTTTCTAGTGGTCCTCCTCTTCGATCATGATGGTTCGTTCCTGGGATCCAACTGGGATTTCCTCCATTGTATGGTGTTTGGGTTGTTCCTTCCTGTTCTCATAGTCCCTTTCAATGAACGAAACCCTAAATTTAGCTTTGTAGAAGAGTTTGAATTTTTTCTTCAAGAAATCTTACCCATTGCCTGAGCGTTTCATTGTCTTGTTTTTGCTGGGAAAATGCTTTGACGACCTCTTGCTACTGCTGCACCAGAGCTTGCACTATCATTTCTTTAGTTCGCCAATATATTTCCTCCAGCCGAAAATATTTGGTCTCCCTGGTTCGCTACCGGCTTGGCTCTTAGACCCAATCTCTTGCTTTGTCTGTGATTTCCTCCTCTGAGGTTGCCCTTCTCTTTTTGTTCACTTCTTTCTGCATATCATCCATCGCCTTCTTTTCTTGATCATCTTCGGGTATGATAGTCACCATTGGCCTCTAGTATGGCAGTCTCCGCCCTTAATTTCGAGCGGGTCCTCTGGGGGACCGAATGGATCCCGTCTCTTCTGGATTTCTTCCTGCGACTCACTGATACAGGAGAGTTTCCCCACTCTACCTAGTTTTTCTCTATTAACATTGTCTTATATCTCAACTCTCTCCCCCCAATATTTTTCTCGTTACTTCCTTTTTGGTATGAAGACACCCACTTAATTCTCTCTAGTCGGGCTCCTTTGGGAGTTGGATTGACTCCTAAGTTGGCCCTTCTTTTTCTTAAGTGAAAGAAGAGCCTACCTAGCCTCAGGGTTCTAGGAATCCCCCCAGGATTCTTCTTCCAAGATTCCTCTTTTCTCTTGAAAAAAACCTTGCCTTCTATGTGCTTACTTTACCCTTCCCTCCAGTCTTAACCTTTCTATGTGCCCGAATCTTATGAAGGCATATCATATTAATATCCTTAGCCTCCTTCTCCTTAACGTTTCTTAGTCGTAATTTCCTGAAATTCTTAAAATAAATTCATCATTCTCCCATAGGCCTTGTCCTCTGCTCTCGTAACCCTGGTACTGGTGCCATACATCATTATCATCATCCTAGTTGCAAAGATCATACCTGCTAGTTGTTATGTAGATCTTTGTACTTTTCTTTCTCGATCATCCATCCTTCCCATGTCTGGACATTGAATGCCATTCTTTGCCACCTTTCTCAAAACAGGGTGTAAGTCCTGATCCCCGTGTACCACACCCTTGTGATATGACATTTAGAGTGAGGTGAGCACATCTAGCCCCCTTGGTGTCTCTATCTCCCTAGTTGTCTCCTCCACATTATGGTGGGTGTCTTCTTCCATTAAGCGATTTATTGCATCCCTTAATGGACCTGGGACCATGTCCTTCCACCTCCACTTGTTAATTAAAGAGATTTGAAGAACTACCACATTGGACAGATAATACGCTATTGTGTTCCCCTTCCTCCTGACATGTCTCGAGACTATGGCTAAGTTGCCCCTGATAGTTCTGGATATTTTCGAGTAACAAAATGAAAATATCCAATTTTCTGAGACTTTCTCTGGGTGGGTTCTATTTAGTATTTTATTTATCCCCTCTATTAGGATCTGGGAGTCCCCCTCCACTACGAGAGCTCTGTAATTCAATTCCTTTTCCATCTGCAACCCCATTAGCATACATGTTTGTTCTGCACGATTATTTGAATTGAGACCCATTATAATGGAGTATCCATATCTCATAACCCCTGTCGAATCCTTGAATATCCTGCCTTCTCCTTCTTGGCCCAGGTTACCTTTAGAGGGACCTTCATAGTTTATTTTCAAGAATCCCTTTGGAGGAGGTTCCTAGGTCTCCTTGCTCCTAGGTTTTGTATCAAGTTTTCGGTTCTGGTTGGTTATGGGCTTGAGAGATCGTAGCTTATGTTTTTTGAGAATATTTGTTTCTAACCTAGAGGTCTGTCAATATTCTTCTTTCCAGTCTGATGAGTTGATTGTCTCTTGCATGTTTTCACGAATTCCTTGCCATGTCTAGTCGCGATTGTTGTACTGTCCTCGAAAGATCTTGTGGTTTCTCTCCTTCTAGTTATGTGTTGATGCTTGAATCTATTAGGACCGAAACGACAACCTCACCAAGATGTAAATACCCTTGCGTTTTTATAGAGGTGGTACTCCTCTTTGATTTGAGATTTTCTAGGGATTCTAGATATTCAGAATGTGGGACTTGACAAAAGTCCATTGTAGTAATTTCAAAGAAATATAAATATTGCAAGAACGATAAAAAGGAAAATGTTTTCTTTTATTTTTTAAAGAAAGTTCATGATAATGGACTAGGAACCGAGCAAACACACATTTAAAGCAAATAAGAAAAATTTCCTCACATCCATCATAGTTTAAAATGAAGATTTATGATCACATAAAAATAAAAAGAAGATGGTCTGCATGCATAAGAGAACTTTAACAGAGTGAACATGGGCAACTCAAATAAATATAATGATATATCAACCTCAAATACTTTATATTCAGATATCTGGGTTACAAAGTACAATCGATATTGTTTCTGAAATAACTCTCTTGAAATTTCTAAAAAATATATAGTCTGTTACATATTCTTTGAAATTTAAAATGTGTTTTTCTTAAAGACTGGGATTGGGGCGCCCACGGACCATAAAGAAAATATACACAAGAATTAATCTTGTAGAAGGAAGATGTTGGGTGGTAAAATAACAACAAGACCTGGTAAGAAGAAAAGAGGAGTTATCAGTCTTTGGTTAAACCTTTGTAGTGAAAGAGGTGGAATAACTGGATGAAGGACTTGATAAAGAAAAGAAGGATGTGATCAGCATAAACTTATTATGATGGTCTCTTGTGTGTTCACTTTCTTGTTGGCATCCTTTTATTGTCTTGATTAACGGTTATAGGAACCGTCTCAATTGTTTCTTTCCCCTCGGTGGTTAATTTGTTGATATCTTTTCTAAACCAATATTCAATGCAACTTTTCATTGGTGCCACAACTCACCCTCCAAGTCTCTCAGATCAAGGGAAATGCCATGTAATTCTTCTTCGATGTCCTTATTTTTCATGGAGTAATCCACTAGCCAGTTGTCTATGTCGTCCTCATCACATTCAAGTATACCATAGAACTTTTCAATTGAAAACCCTTTAAAAATATCAACTTTCTCATCAAATTGTTGCTTTGTTAGGAACAGCGAGTTGAGTATCAATTTGGGATCTTGGAATTCGTTAGTGCTTCCGGCTAGGTCCACATCCGTGAGCCTTCTAAATAGTTCTTCCCTCCTTGATATGGATTGGCTTCACGTTTGAACAATTTTATTCAGGTTTTTTATCTTTTCTTTCTAGCACGCGTTCAACTGTTTGATCCGAATTAGAGAGGGGAGATCCTCCTTTCTTCTCCTTAGCTCTTTCATGTTGGAAACTTTAATACCAAAGGGTACCATAGCATCAAGGTAACAACATTATTCATTCTTTAGGTTGGCTTGTAAATACTCGTGGAAGGAATGCTCCCTCGAGCTCCATATCTTCAAGGGAGAAGCTAATGATATCACTCTGTATGTGCTAGTCTTCTTCCTCTTGCACGAAATTTTTCCTCTTTTTTCTTAGAGGAAGCTTGTGCGAGCTGTCAATTTTTCCCGACAGGGGATTCTTGTCTCCTCTGCCACTTGAACTATTGTTGGTCACTTTTCTAGATGGATGGGTCATTGGAGCATTGCTCCGAGATGTTGTAGTATTAGGAGTAATAGTTGGGGACTGTGCACTCTTCTCATTGGGACCCTTACCTTTCTGCTTGTAAAATTCATTGGTACTGAGTACCGTTTCCAAGTCACCAACATTGTGAGTAGGAGCCCCCAAGTTATTATCATCTTCTTCACTTAGAATAGTATGGACAAATGAATTGCTAAATCCCATTGCTAGCATATGTTCCACAAAAATTACATTAGGGTCAAACTCTTTTATTTTTTCATCATATCTGAGATTTATATTATGGAAGTGGTTTGCAAATTGATTGATTTTGTTCATATTCTTGAATATAAAATCCCCAATTTTCCAAGGCAAGGGTATGAATCATTTTTTTTCGTTTCTCATGAAAAAAGTGCAGCCAAAAATTATATTGCCTTGCGACTTCTGTAATAACATTTTATCAGACACATGGCATTGAAGGAAGGGAGGATTTTCCTTAGAATCGAAAATTCTGATGACATTATGACTTTCCATTTGCTCCAATGTCCCCTTTTTATCCAGAAATTTACTTTCTTGGTTGGATATTCTGGGGGTGTCTTTTCCAAACAAAAATCCTTTAAAAACCGAGACAAAATCATTGAAAACTTCATAGAAATGTGAAGAATATTTGTGTCTCCACAACGCTTGGTACCAGAAGATAACTGTATCAAGTTCATAGTTCACCTTCTTACAGATAGACAATTTACGAAATTGACAACAATATTCTATCACAAACATCAAATAAGAGGCCATAAAGAATTTCTTATCTTTTTTGTACTGTGACAATTGGGAAGAGATTTCAATGGAAACCAGTTTCCCCCAATTGAAAATGGCTTGCTCTTTGACAGTAAAATATAAGATATAAAGAATCATACGGGAAATGTTGGTGGTACTTTCTTGGACTGTCACCCTGTTGAATAACCAAGAAAATTCCCGAAAGGGGTTTTTGAACAAGTTGACCTGCAACCAGGTAATATATTTAGGGATGGCCGTGAGATTCTCCAAGAATTCAGGAAAGAGGTCCAGGCCGTTGTCATTGTTTTTCAGGAAATCCATTCAATCCTCTCCTTTGAAAGTGAGTGTTGGTTCAGGGAGTTTCAACATCTTACGGAACACTTGAGGTGAAAGAGAGATTTGAGAATGGCCTTGAAGTTGAATAATCCACTGAATTTGTATATATTTATCGACGCACCATGCAACCAATTCCTTGCAGTTGAAAACATCAGGGACACACCATGCACGAGAAATTATGGACGTCCAAATCACTTCCTTCTGAGCAGAAGGGGATGAATGGTAAGAATACACTCTAGACCACTGAAATTTCTGGTCCTCTCGTCCAAAAATATTCAAAGTATCTCCACATAAATGTTGTCGAGATGTTTATTCCATAAGATGACGAGAGTGTTCCTTAAATTCCAGGTAATATTTGAAATGGGCACTTGAGAGAGATAACCATAATATAATCTTTGTCAAATCATGCTTTAATGCCGTTTAATGAAAACATCTCCTCGAGCCCTTCACTTATTAATGACGATATTTACGGAGCCTACATGATGAGTTAGTAGCAATAAACCATTCTTAAATGTGTATTGGGAAAAGCACGAGGATGGCAGGGATGGACAAGAGAAAATTAGGATTTGGGAATTTTTGTGAACCCGCCAACTCGAGAACCCACCAACCCATGGTCGCAAAAGATCAAAAATAGGGTAAGGGTTGTAATGCAGTCGATTAGACTCAATATAAGAGAGATGAAATACTTAGGAGTTCGGGGAGTCTGATGGTCAAAATGTAGATCGCGAATCTTTTGGGTGCAAAATGGATAGCGTGGAACATGGGATATGAAAGCTTGAACTTGTGAACCCGGGAACCCGCGACTGCAGAAAAAATTAAGTATAGAATAAAACGACGGTCGGTTAGACTCATGATATGGGAATATGAATGGAAGTGAGAACCTGTGAGTCCGCCAACTCATGAAACCGCCATTCTTAAAAAGAAAAATGACTAAGTATAGTAAATAGAAAGGGAGAATAAAAGGGAGAAAAGAAAAGGGGAATTCGGGTAAGTATAGAAGAGGGAAAGGAAATGAAAAAAATAAGTTGGGAAGATAGAAAGGGGAGGGAAACTCAGAAGCAAGAAATGGTCTCAACAGTATGCCACAACACAAAACCCAGGAAAATATTCCAGATCCGGTTTAGGATTTTATTTCTAAATGGCTCTAGTCTCCATTATTTTAGGGTTTTGTTGATGTCGTATTGTATTATATCCATTGTTATGAAATATATAGCTCCCCGATCCCAAAGTTCTGAGACTTCTCAACATTCACTAAATAAATGATTTGCCGTTTCACTTTCCTATTTACACATCATGAAAATAAAGGGTCCTTCAAATCATTTTATTAGAATTATATCCCATCTTAAGGCTCTCCTGTAAAGAACCAACCATATAAAAGTTGTCACTTTTGGCCAATGGTAGGAAATCCATATTTTCTTCCAGACTAGATTTTGGTTTGTATCTGGGATATCCTGCATCTATTGGTAGGATTCCTTAACCCTAAAATTTCCATTCCCTTTTTAGCCCCATATTAGGATGTCTGTCCCCGATTTCCAAGTTATGATCCTTTGGGATAAGATCTTTTCCATCTCCTGTCTAGTTGAGTCTGTCCAAGATATCGACCATGTTTGCAAGGGTTTCCAATTTCTAGTATCCAGTGAGTTTGGGCTCTGGGAATCCTTCCAGAAATGGTGGACCAGAGTCCACCCTGCCTCTTTTGTACCCTCCTGAATAACTTGCATGATCTCCTTTGACTTCAGCGCGGGAAATTGTTCTGATGTATCCTCCCAAAACATGGCCGAGTGGCCATCGTAAATTTCCCAAAAGCTTTGGGTTTGGACTATTGCTCTGTTTTTACATGCATAATTCCAGATAAGAGAGCCTGGTCTCGACCCATCCAACCTAATATTATCATTGTTTTGGGTCTCCTAGGAATACTTGTTTTTCCATATGTTGCCCCATTTGGCGTCATGGTTTTTGGTCCACCTTAAGAAAATATTGGTTGTGAAAGCATGGCATATTTTGAGGTGGTCCCGAATTCCAAGACCCCCCCTTGATTTAGGAGTACAAATGTTTTCCCATGCCAATAAGGCCCATTTCTTCTCTCTTTTTTCTTCTCCCCATAGAAAATTCCTTTTGATAGCTCTGAGTTGTTGCAGGATATTTACTCGGGCCATGAGCATCGAAAAGAGGTATAGGGGCATGGCCATTAGGAAATTTTTTATGAGAATGAACCTGGCTGGGAAGGTCAGGAAACGGCGTGTCCAACTATTTAGGTGGTCCTCAATATTTTCCAAGAGCTCTTGGCAGACTGGGTTATTGGGGGGTTTCTCTATGAAAGGAATTCCCAGATAATTTGAAGGAAGCCTCACACATTGGCAACCCAAAATGCGGGAGATGTTTGTTTGGATTGAAATCAAAGTATTGAAAAATTAAAAATGTGTACTTTTATTCATTGACTTGCATCCTTGAGGCTGACATAAATATGTTTAGGTTGCTTCTTAGATATTTTTCTTCCTTAATTGTGGGTTGACCCATTAAGAGGGTATTGTCCATGAATTGGAGGTGCGTGAGGGGTTCATAGGTGGGTGTAATATGGAAGCCTTCTAGGGCTCCTTCTTCTCGGGACCTCTTGGTATATCTCCCCAAGCCTTCTATTAGAATAATAAACATAAACGAGGATAGAGGGTCCCCCTTCCTAATTTCTCTGGAGGCTTTGAAGGTGGAAGATGGGGACCCATTGACCAAGATAGAAAATGTTAAGAACCAAATATCAAAATAGCATCAAAACCTCAGAATAAGTACTCAATTCCTTGACAAAGAGAGAAATTCAGATAATAAGCCTCTTTAAGGGGGGAACCTCCTTATACATCATATGAATTCACAAATACAAGATGATTCCAGATGAAAAGGTCTCCTTGGTATATATAGAAGACTAGGAGGTACAATTACAACTAATGGACCCAAGCCAACATAAATAAAATAACAATACTAATTTAATATGCCCCAATTAAGGGGTAATATGTCATGATTTAGGGATTAACATGCCTCTCCCCTTTAGAAAAGTGTTGTCCTCAACGCTTGAGTAGTTTTGAATGCTTTTGTATAAAAGACTCATCTTCCCACGTGGAATCTTCAGTAGGTAGTTTATTCCACTTAATGAGATACTATGAAATTGATCTATTCCTCAGCTGGTGAATTCTTGTGTCAGTGATAGCTTCAGGATCCAATATGATTTTTACTTCCTCGTCAAGGTTTAGAAATACAGTTTGAATTGGGATCTTGTCACCCATAACCTTTAAGAATGAAAAATGGAAAACTAGGTGTACTCCCGAAGATGCATAAAACTCCAATTTGTATGCCATAGTACCAATATTTTGCACCATATTAGAAGGGACATAGTACTTCGGTGATAATTTATTATCCTTCTTTAGTACCAATAATGTATGTGTATTCAGTGGACATGGAATTATTTTTAATTTCACATCGAATTCTTGGTTATTCCTCAAGATCATGGATTTCCCTTCATGGAGCATTTGGAGAGCCAATGGGAAGAGAGATTTACCGAAAAAAACTTTGGCGAAAGTACAAGGTTGAAATTGTTTTCTTTGACAACTATGAAAGATCATGCCCTGTTTATGAAAATTACTGCACAAGTGAAGAAAAGTCACATTATTTAGGAACCTTTAACACAACAATTTGTGGTGGTGGAGGTAGTCATGTTTCAGACTATGCTTCCCTACAAACTACTTGGAGCATCTTCAAAGATCAAGATTATGGCTTCGTGAAGCTAAATACTTTTAACCATTCCACGTTTTTGTTTGAGTACAAGAGAAGTTCAGATGGGAAAGTACATGATCAATTTTGGATACTAAGAAGACAAATAATGAACCCTTTTGCACTACAAGGTGAGCATAACCCATCACCCGACTTGTGTACTGTGTTTTTTCCTATTCTTAGTGGGGATAGTGTAGAATACCTTGATGAACAGCTTGACCAATTCTTGGATGATTGTGTCATATACAAGATTGCGCATGATGATTTCACAGTTCAAGATTTTCTCCAAAATTTAAGAGTTCCAACAATGGATTGATTCACCTTCTACTTACTAGGCCAATAACTTGTTTTAATGATATAGAGGAAATGTTTTGAGGAGATATTCCCAACCAATTTCTTACCACACTCACCCAAGTGCATATAGGAAAAGGTGAGTGGATTAGGGATTTTAATTTACAATTTCTCAAAAAAATTGTAGCAAATGGCTGAGGACAAGCGTCCAAATGATCCTCTGAAATTTGGATGTTATCAAGACACCATGCATTGAAATGTTCATTATGCTTTAAGGGTTGGAAACATAAATAGATCGGAGGATGCTATGAAGAAATCCCATACCATAGAGGAAGAAACACAAGTTGTTGATCACTTACACAGTTCTACTCATCTTGTGGTATCTTGAACCTGCTTTTAATAGAGTTTAATGGATTTGACACAGGACAAATAATCATACTTCCAAGTACAACTAATCATATGAGTCTACTAGATCCTACATTATTGATACCTGGTTGTTTTGATCACAAGATTAGAGTAATTCCTCATTAGGAAAAGGGGTTATTGGATATTCTCAAAGTCCATGCAAATAGAGTGAAATTATCACTTTTCATTGACCCTTCAATTTATGCAAACAACAGACTAGGATGGTCAAGAGGAGAGCTTACATAGTCTCTTCAAAATATTGCTTCAGTGGTTGTTAGGCATGGCTACGATTCAATTATTCAATCTGACATGAATAACGTAGTTGATAAGATTATGATGGGGTCATAGCGTTAAGGTATAAACTTGATATCACCATTTCTCTAGCAGAGAGAAACAACTGAACTTGGCATTACATCTTTTGTGGTGCTTGGAGAATACCCATGCAAGTGTTGTTGTTGAATATCTATAATTGGTTGTGGTGATACTAAAAGGAAGGGAAATTGAAGAGATTATATGTGAATGCAACACATCAAGAGTGTCATTGTAACTCCTTCACAATACCCCTTGACTAATGTGCAAAATAATTTTTATATAGTTCAATAGGGAAGGAGTAGGTCCAGTATGCACTAGAGGAATCCCCAGGAACTTTATTGGAACTAGAGGAGTAGTCCTCACAGCGGAAAGAACCATATTTATACTATTGTTCATATTTTATCCTTAACTTTTGACACGGGTGTCCATTTCATGCATTCTTTATACTATTGGAAAGGTATTTCTGAGATATATGACTTTACAATTATGCGATTTGAGAAATTCCTCACCAACTTTCTGCATTTTTCAGGATTTGGACCTAGCACCTCGTCGACTTTCCTGAGAGAATACAACACCTCAACCGCAATTAGAGAAACCAGGAATATGATTCAAGGAAGTTTACAGAAAGTATGAATCACTTAGTGTTTTAATTTTTGGGTTCAAATGCTTGAATTTCATAGTTTTTTTTAGATTAATTTGAAATCATCCATCTCTTGCAGGTTAAATGGCGTCAGATAACCAATGCTAAGAAGAGGTCATACTTAGCATCCTCGCACGTGATCTACAACCAAGGACAATAGAACATTAATGAAGTTATCAATTGTACTAAGAGTGGGAAGCAGTAAAGGGAAACAAGCTCGAATAACTGAAAAAGGAATCCAAATTGTATGACGATTAATGCCCCTAAAGCCCAAGCCAATAATTACAGTGGATGAGGCGTACTATAGCCAAAATTTATGATGTTCCGCCAATGCTATAAGATTTCAAATTCGAATTGTAATGGTTGTATTCGTTCCTCATCATTACAAAGGAAAGAAAGACAATATGTTGGGAAGTGAAAGGTCACGGGGATAGGTGGAAGGCCAAGAGTCATATTGAGCCTCAATAAATACTAGAATTGTACCCAAAGAGAGGGCCTTTTGGCTCTTCAAGCATTGTACATTTCTGAACTATTTTGGGAATACACTGTCAACTAAAATTGAGAAGCCATTCTTTGGAGTTTTCATGTACTATTGTTGAAACTGTTACTACAGAGAAGCCCTCAGGGCCAACTTTTGATAGGAAAAAAAACTTGCATGTGGTGTTGTTTTACTGTGAACTATTTCAAGTGGAATGTATGTTGTTCACATGGGCTATAAGGACATGTTTTCTTATAGAATATTCTAACGCAATCTATGTGATCTTACAATATTGTTTCTATTTCTTATATTTTATGCCTTGAGCACTTGAGTTGTTGATGTATGCATATATGTGATTTAGACTTTTTTAGTTATGTATATGTATACATGTGTTTCTAACTTTGCACCTTCATGAAAACTATCTGAGTGGGGTCTTAAGAAGAGTCCAGTTTCATTTCAACTCATTTGGTTAAGATAATTCACTCCTAGCTAGGATAGGATAGATTAGAAATAGATTAGACCTGCATTTACATAATTTATCTACATATTTCATTTGCATAACCATCCATCATTCACCTTCATCGCTTGACCAGGAAGCAACCGGTAAAACCAAACCAAAAATGGTTGTTGGGCCAAAATATGGATGGGTACCCTATTCCAAATGGTGAGAGGTCTAATTGGGAATTCTTACCAGGGGTAACCCATGTTGTCAACAAAGGGTGATTTCGGACCCGTCAATAGGGTCCCAACGCTATCAATACTAGCTGACATAGCACAGAGGCTACGAGAAAATCTGTATTGGACTTCCAGGGGTAGCATGTTGATCACGCCAATGCGTTCTAGGGAGAGTTCTAGGATGATACAATAATATTGGGGATCGTTTAGAAAGGGTTCCACGTGATTCTTTACAGAACTCGTGTTGTGCATAGACTAAGTGTCCTTTGGTACATTCATAACATCATTTTGCAGATCCTGACCCAATGAGTCCTTCACTTTTGGCTCTATCTTGGGCTGTGAGTGGGTTTTTGTTTCAAGTGGGGTATCCCAAATAGATGGGACCTCTGGACACAGGGGATAACCTGACAGTTTGGAAACTTTGGTTGCGATAGTTGAAACAAAAGGGTCACTAGACTAGGTTGAAACAATGTTGATAGGAGACTGAGTAGTCAACGAAGGAATAGATGATGGATTTTTCACATATGAGCCAGGGGGTTGGCTCCTAGAGACCTCAACTATAGGGGTGGCCTTGGGAGAAATACGGGGATCGTCGATGATGAGAATGGGGATGGAGGATGGAATGGGTAGGACAATACGAATTGGAGGTGGTCGGGAGGAAATGGGAATAACATCAATGACAATGGGCGCGGTGGTGACTTTGGAAGAAGAATCAATGCTTTGGTTATTAGGATAAAATCCATCGGTAACAACCTTGTGTAAGTCCTTACTTGAAATAGTTGTATCATCCAGGATATTGAGAAATGGCAATGGCCTAGACTTGGGAAAATCCTCTTCATCATCTTCTTCTTCATATGAATCTGATGGGGGGAATAGTAATTTTTTAGCAGTTGTGGTGCTGGAACCTGGAATGTTTTCAGATGACGGGGTCTCTCATTTTTATATCAAAAGGAAATAATAGGAGACTCCAGAGAACTTTTTTTCTTTGAGCACTCCAAGATAGGAACAAACCTCTTTGTTGAGCGCTTTCTTCGTGAGGTAGTAAAACAATGGAGGGGTATGGAATTCAACATATGTTGTACTAAGAGGCTACACAAAGGTGTTTTCCCCTTTTATTCCAAAACATAGCTTGTTGGTATGGTGATTCAGTAGATCCTGGGAAATGCGTAGATTCTAAGTAACACCAACAAGGTCATTAAACCACTGCAAAAAAGAAACATTATTGAAGGAGGAATTGACCTCATCGAACTGGGCCTGCCATGGATCAAACCTCAGCGCGAGTCGTGTATGTTCAGTCACCATAAAATATATTCCCATTGGAGGCCTCCATTTCCATATGGTGAGGGAAACTAAAAGGTACCCATAAATGGAATATCAGTCCTTCTCATGCACATTCGCATAGGCCTAGAGCAATTTAGATCACAAGTAGTGGCACCAGTTCATGACGACTCCTTGGATGAAGAAATACACTACTAAGAGGGAATATAAGGTGCATTCCCCTTGTTCATAGGTCACCATAACCTTGTACGCAATCAGGTAGCATGAACAGCGGACTGGTTAAGGTAAAATGGGCTTCAACATGGCACCTCGACCACCTTGTCTAGTATTAAAACTTTCATAGAGAGTAGGCTCTCCTTTCTTCTTACCATGATTTCCAGATCCTTGGAACCCCTTGGTGAGATTGTCACCTTCCATTGATAGAGCTGTAAGATAAGGTATATATTCCATGAGAATTGGGTATTCTTGATCCAACCACAGGGACCCATTGTGGATGTGACTGATGAGGAAACTGGTGCAACTTCCAACCTTTCATGTGGTCTCAAACACGGGTAAGTCCTATAAATTCATAAGTGTGGACTCTTGGAGAAACACAAAGGGATTCTTCCACTCCATACCAACCTCTCTTGAGGGTAGTGGAACATAGTCAGAATAGACCTCATCTTTCATCTGCGGGAATAGGTCGACATCTAAGAAATCGATGTCGATGAGGAAATTTTGCACGACCTTCCTTGATCTGTAAATCCTTATCTGTTAAATTATTTCTTAAATATACATTAACATCCAACCCGATTCAAAAAATTAAGACCTTCTTGACTATTTTCAAAATAACATATGAATTCACTTACTTATCCAAAACATCTTTAATGATCAATAACTTGCGAGAAATTGAGTGAAATATAAACAACAGGAACAAGGAATATTAATGCGCAAATGATTGATACAATAATGAATCTAACTTGTTATTTTACAATGACCTTCCTATCTACTACTCAAGCTCAGATATGAGTGTTAAAATCAACTTCGTCTCAGAAAAATGAAACTTTTGACTGTACATACCCTATACTTCTCTCAAAGATTCCCCAAGGCTCAAAATCTCATGAACCCTTGGAAAAAAAAAACAATGAAATAACCCTTTGGCATGATTTCCAATGCACCCTCTCCAACTTGGTATGCAAAACTATGTCTCTCATATGAAGGTCGGGTGCTAGGTTTTAAATAGTGGAATTCGAGGGGTCAAACCCCACCCAACCCCCTATATGATCGGACGATAATTAAATCAAAATTAAAATTAAAATACCCGCGGATTTAACAAAGAGTTCCCTTTTACGTGTTTTTCGGAGCATGGTGTTAATTCGTTGGTCGTCGTCTTGGGGGTCATAGGGTAGACCCCAACCGACACCCATTTGTGGCATATTCTTATATCATTGATTTAATTGTAGAATGTGTGAATATTTGTATTAACTATTTTGATTACTATGTTGGTTAAACCATTGGAACTATATATCAGAGCTCATGGGTTTCCCATCGGCCCCAACTAATTTTGATACCCCTTAGACGAACTCGAACAATCAGAGAGAGTCATGTGGCACTCTTTGATTGGTCCATGTCACATTTACTGTACACCTGTCAACTGCCCGATCAACATGCCACATCACCTTGATCGTACACGTTTCAACTTCCCTATCAACATGCCATGTCAGCAATCATATTGCCACATGTCCATCTGTACAGTCCCACATCAATACCATTCTTGCCACATGTCATCCTTTTAGTGATTCCACGTCGTATCCATACATTCCATGTGTTGCATCTGTATAGTGTCCATACAGTGCCACGTGTCACCCCATGGTGGTGCCACGTGGCACCTCTTTTTTTTTTTCTATTTGTCCAGTTTTTTGCCAAAAATTTGAAAGGCCATAACTTCCTCATATGACGTTTGTTTGAGGTTGTTCAAATTGCATTGGAAATATCTCATCAAAATCTACACAATGAAGTCATTTTCATCAACACTTTAGATGATCATTTTTTTAGTGTTCCTAGATCCACCTAGATCATTCCCCTGTAAGTCACCTAGGATTGTAACTCACATACCAACAAACTCTATAGGAACATAAAGATTGGGGACGAAACCTATATAAATGCTTGGTCAAACCATATTTGGAAATCTATGATGGTAAAAAAACATGATAGGGGGTCAAGAGGAGAGGGGCGAGTGCACTGAAGGCTTAGTAAGATCTAGAGTGAAGTAATAAATTGACTCAAAGAAACAAATAATGGTGAGTTTATAGTAGAATATGAGTTTATAGACAACGTCGAGAGGTGACGACATGCATCAGTCACGAAGAGAAACCATCATGGAAGTAATTCGACATTAACGTTGGATATGATGAGCAGGACGTGGAAAAATGTACCAGGTGATTTGGGTAAGAGCGAGCATGGATATCAAGTGAACATTGATAGGACACAATCTTGGACAAATGAGAGGGGGGTAGGGGTGAATTAGTTGTTACTATGATTAAAAAATTATGCCCATTTTAAAATCTTTACAGAACACTCAATGACGATCACAATAATGCAGGGAAGTAAGCAATAGAATATTCAACATCAATCACATACATGAAATATACATAGAGAGATATTTCCCGAGGAAAACCATAAAGGGAAAAACCTCTTCTTCTTGATATGATAAGTAATCTTTATTTTCTATACATTATTAATCTTATGAGCTCCAACTCCTCTTGAGTCTACAACCTCTATTTTACAAGCAACAACTTGCTGAGATCACCAACTCTATGGTTTCTCTAGCACCCACTAGAAGGAAGCACCAACTCCCTAAGTTTTCCAACACCAATTGGATGGAAGCACCAACTTCCATTCACATAGGCAACAATTTGTATAACAAAGAATAATAGTTCTCCCTTGCACCACCCTACCACCCTGGTTTTTCTGGCTGCAACCAGATGGAAGCTACAACTCCCTGTGTTCAAGCACCTACTTGAAACTCTAAGGACAACTATCCTCCCTAACACCTCCCTACCACCCTCAAATATAAATCTTTGCTTACTCAAATTTATTACAGTGATACAATGTTTATCAATGGCTTACTAGTCACTTCACCGTTCTGTTACACTGCTCTGCTCTACCTACATCAATGTCCTCCTGCTCACCCCCTTGCACTTTCTATTCTCCTGCGTTTTATGCTCTATGCACCATCTCACTTCTATGCACTATGCCTTTGCATGCTCTTCACTTTGTCACTGTTCTTCCCTACAAGTTGTTCACTACATCTCTTCCTCACAACTGCATAGCTAACCAGCTGAGTCACTTCACTTATCTATTTCTACATCTTTTTCTCACATCGAGTCCTCTACCTGATCCTCATGACAACTCTTCATATTCTCTGGTGGTTCTACCCCATGTGTTCATCATCAGTGGATGTTATGTTGAGATTCCTTAGCTTCTCTAGCTGTCAAAACTCTTCGTCTTCTTTGTCAGTTACAKCCACTCAATTATGGCTTCTTTGGCTTCTAAGCCCCTTCCTTCATGTGACCACTAGAGGTGACCATACGCCTAGGCTTAACGAGCACTTGAGCGCTTATCATTTCAACGACCATGATTCATTATCATAAAATTGATGATTGTCGTAACTTCGGCACTTTTCCCTTTGGGTCTTCGTGACTTCCAACCTTTCAAATCTCCCGAATCAAAATTCCCGAACAGATCAGACGGTTTACATTCATTTCACGGAAACAAATCAATCGTCAAATTTGATTCTTACAAGACTTAATATGATGGCCAAGACTTAATAAACCATTGAGATGGATGGCCACCTTTTACTCTGGGTATTTGGATATTACACTTATGCTATCCTTCCATTGTATATTGATCAATGGTTGAGAGTGCACCTGACATCAGATTGACGGTCGAGATATCCTTCAGGTCTCCGGACTTCGGAGATTTCAACTTTCAACTAGGAATCCTTGAAGTGAGATTTTCTCTGAAATCTCAGATCAACTGACACGTACTTCCCTTGACAATCAACGGTCAATATTTATCTTCGGCAATTTTCACGTTCTCTCCATCCACAAACTTTCGAAGTTGTGGATCCACTGACGTGTGTCCCTTTTGGATCAGCGGTGGAGATCTCCTTCGGGTCTCCAGACTTCGAAGATTTCAAATCTCGAACCCCTTCTTTCCTCCGGAGTGATGTCACTTACTTACGTCATTTGATGATGTGTCATGAGCCTAGTAGCTGCACGTGTCACTCATATTTGTGATTTGCGTGTACTTTAAATGTCGAATCAATCTTGACACATGTCATTGTCTGAATGTGCCACATGTCCTTGTTGACGTAGTCTTGTTGACATGGATCCTCATGTGGCATATTTTCTTCTCCTGCATCTAACGGTTGTCCTAACTCCCATTGTATCTTAGATCGACGGTTGAGAGTGACTTCGGACCTTTTTCCTTCGGCACTTCAGAACTTTTTACATTTCTTGGTGGTGAAACTCCCGAAGCAATTCTCCTGGAGTGACGTAACTTGCTTATGTTACTTGTTAACATGGCACGAGCCAATTTCCTCTTGACGCTTGTCATCATCTGATTATGTCATGTGTTATTTTCTGATGTGGTCTGCTGACATGGTCTACTGACATGGTCTGTTGCGTGACCAACAACCCTGATCCAACAGTCCTCGTTTTTCCTACAAATACGATGATCCTCATTCACTTCGGATTTCCAGGCTTCGGATATTTCACATCTCAAACCTTCTGGAGCGTAACCTCCTCGCAACTTTCAACCCGAACTAAATGTTGTTCGCCGATCAGGATCTTAGATCAACGGCTTGACCTGTCTGCGTTGTGGCTTTGCTAGCTTATCATATCCTTCCACTTGAAAGTGATCTGATGGTTGACGAGAATTTGCATAATAGAATTCTCAATCGTTTTGCCTCACTTATCCTGTACTTCCACTCAAGAGTGATCCAATGGTTGTGAATATTCTTGAAGCAGATCCACGATCAAGAATGATTGTGCAACAACAATCTGTGAGTGTTTCAACTCGTTACCCAACTCTGCAATTGGAAGTTGTGTGCTTTTGGTGAGTTAACCACAATTGTTGATCTTCGAAGCTATAAGATCGGATGGTCCTGACTAATTGCGGGATTAGAACAAGCGCGATGTTTAATGCTCCTTTCAATCTTCTCAATTCATCCCTGCCGTAGATTTGGCGATTGTGCATTCGACGGTCACGATTTAATATTATTTAAACTCATTTTTTTTGGATCAATCGTGGTCGTAGATATTCGAAGCAATGAGATATGACGATCTAGACGGATTGCGGTATTGTAACTGGCGAGTAGTTTAATTCATCTTTCGCTCCCCGCAATTCATCCCTGCCGTTGATCTGGCTTGAATATCCAACGGTCTTGATTTGATATGAGTTTTATCTCACCATCTCTTCTGATCTTCATTCATTAACTCTCCTAAGATTTAATCTCTTCGCTTTTGTATTGCCCTTTCCTTTCTGAGCTGTGATCTCTGCTTGTTGTTCGCTCCTCCTCCCGAGCTTACACTTCCTTCTGCTCCGCCTTATGTTCTTTCCATCAATGAAAAGCACACTCTTTCATGAAAAACATGCCAACAATGTCCCCCTTTGGCATTGATGACATCCCTAAAAGGCTACACTATACTGCTTGGACCTCCAACTGTAGCATCCAAACCACTCCTTTTCTCCCCCTTTGACATCAATGTCAAAGAAAACATGCTCCCCCTGAGTTGTTATTGTACTTTTCGGAGGTATCATATATTAAACCAACACATACTCCCCCTAAAAGGATGGACTCGCTTAGGTGAGAGTATGGATGACACCCAACTTCTGACGAAGATATTCAAATTGTGTGTTGGCTAGGGGTTTAGTGAAGATGTTTGCGGTTTGTTCTGTGGAAGGAATATAATTCAGCTGAACAACTCTGTTTGTAACCTGATCTTTGAGAAAATGATACTTTATTGGGATATGCTTCGTCTTTGAATGGAGAACAGGATTCTTCGAGACACTAATGGCATTGGTGTTATCACAGTGAAGTGGAATTGTATCGGTATAAGTTACCTTCAAATCTGCAAGAGTTTGTATCATCCATAAAATCTGAGTGCAACAAGTAGCAACAACAATGTACTCTGCCTCTGTTGTTGATAATCAGATAGATCCCTGCTTTTTACTAAGCCATGCTACTAATGAATCACTTAAGAAGAATGCACCTCCACTGTTGCTCTTTCTCTCATCCACACAGTTTGCCCAATCATCATCTGAATATGCAGTTAATTGTAAGTTCTGATTTCTAGGATACCAAAGACCATAAGTCATTGTACCCTTCAAATATTTGAATATCCTCTTGACAGCTGCTAAATTACTTTGTTTAGGGGTAGACTCATAACGACCTACCATTCCATCAACCTCCATTATATCAAGACGGGATGATGTGATGTACATAACACTGCCTATCATTGATCGATATGTGCTTTGATCAACATCAGGTGAAATATCATCTTTACTGAGATTGCAACCAACCACCATGGGTGTACTAATAGGAGAGGAATCTTCCATCTGAAACCTTTTTAACATCTCCTTCAAATACTGTTCTTGAGAGATAAATATCCCTACCAAACTCTGATTGATTCGTAAACCAAGAAAATATGGCAGTGCTCCTATCATAGACATCTCAAACTCAGTCTGCATTGAATTAGAAAACCACTGAAATGAAAGGTCATTAGTGAATACAAAGATAATGCCATCTACATAAACCACAACAACTAATAAATCATCACTGTCAGACTTTGTATATAGATCATTGTCAACAATACCTTTCTTGAACCCTTTGTCCTGTAGAAATTTGTCCAGTCTATGATACCAGGCTCTTGGTGCCTGTTTCAATCCATATAATGCCCTTTTCAACTTACATACATAGTTAGGATTATCTGTCAGTGAAAATCCTTTAGGTTTCTCCATGTATACTTCTTCTTCTAGGTCTCCATTAAGAAAAACTAACTTAACATCCATCTAATATACTTTAAAGTTCTTATGACATGCATAGACCATAACCATTCTGATGGCTTCCAATCTTGCCACTAGTGCAAAAGTTTCATCAAAATCTTGTCTTTCAACTTATGCATACCCTTTATAGAACAATCTATCTTTATTCTTAACAATTTGTCCTTGTTCATTTATTTTATTCTTAAACACCCATTTGGAGCCAATTACATTCTTATCTGCAGGTCTAGGAACAAGCTCCCAAGTATTGTTCTTCTCAATCTGATCCAATTCCTTATCATTGATTTTAACCAATTTTCATCTTCACTAGCTTCATTGAAGTTCTTGGGTTCCACCATGGATATGAAGGCTATATGTGATTTCTCAGTGTCTTTGATTATCCTTCTCCTGGTTTGTACACCTTTGTCTTTCTCACCAATTATCTGACTTGCAAGATGATTCTTTTGAGTAATTCTGGAGGAAGGATTTGATGATTTTTGTTGATTTGAGTCTGCCTGATTATTTGCATCTTCATCTGACTCAAAGTTATCTTATTCTAATTCTTGGACCTGTTCATCTTCAACTTCAACTATATCCTTTGTTGTTGATTCAGTATTTCTCACCTCTCTTATTGGGACTCCTTCATCAACTTTTATGTCAATACAGTCAACCAATTTATGCAACCTCTTATTTTAGCATCTATATCCTTTATTGTTTGTAGCATACCCTAAGAAGATGCCTTCATCATCTCTATCATCATACTTGCCAAGGTTTTCATTATTATTCTTTATGTAGCACTTACTCCCAAATACTTTGAAGTGTTTGATTGTAGCAGGTCTTCCATGCCATAGTTCATAAGGTGTCTTGTCACTGTGTGGTCTGAGATGAGCTTTGTTAAGAATATGGATTGTTGTGTGTATTGTTTCTACCCAGTAGGTTTGACCAATGTTCTTCTCATTCATCATTGACCTGACCATTTGCTGAACTATTCTGTTTTGCCTCTCAACTACTCCATTTTGTTGTGGAGTTCCTGGGATTTTGTATTCTCTTTTGATCCCATGTTTATCACAGAATTCCTTGAAATCACTTGACATAAATTCTCCTCCTCTGTCTGATCTTACAACCTTTAATCTATTGCCTGTTTGATTCTCAGTTAAATCCTTAAATATTTTAAATTTTTCAAATTGTTCATCTTTTTCTTTGAGAAAAGCAACCCAAGTGAGTCTGGAGTAATCATCAATGATCAGCATCAAGTAGTTTTCCTTCCCTGTTCCTTCCTGTCTTGATGGTCCACATAGATCCATATGAACTAATTGGAGTGGTTTCTCTATTGAAGTAGAGTTCTTGGATTTAAATTGTGTCCTGGTTAGTTTTCCTACTTGGTAGGGTTTACACACACAATCTTGTGGCTTTGATATTCTTGGAAGATCTTTTACTGCCCCAAGATTTTTGAGCTTGATTAAGTGGTCAAAGTTTAGATGTCCAAGTCTCCTATGACATAACCATATCTCATCATGTTTTCTTAGGTGATACTCTTCTCTATCCTCTTTCATCACATATACATTATTATCTGTCCTTATGCCTTTATCCACCACTTGTCCTGAATTTATAGAATTTATCATACAATATTTGGAAGTGAACACCACTTCACATCCTCTATCACACATTTGACTTACACTAAGCAAATTATGTTTCATTCCATCTACAAGCAGGACATCCTGGGCTTTTCCTTTGCCATTACTTAAACTCACCATCCCTTTACCCTTGATTTTACCTGGTTCATCATTTTCAAAGGTCACATTTCTTGTTTTGCCTTTACTTATAGACAAAAACTTATCCTTGTCTCCAGTCATGTGCTTGGAACATCCACTGTCTATATACCAGGGGTATTTTTTTTTTTGAGATGAAAGTACTAGACCACAAATTTCACTATCTTTCTTTTTCCATGTGCTGACATTTTTAGCTAAGGGTTTTATCTTTGTATCTATTTTGTAATTCTTCAGATGGCAGTTTGCAGCTTTGTGGCCAAAGTTATGACAGTTATAGCATTCGAGATCATTTTTCAATAGGTCAAAGTGATTGGTGCAACTTTGTCTATTCATTGGCTGTTTAGTTCTATGTTGAAAAGATTGTTTATTTCTTGATCTTCTCAGTTGCATGTCTCTAAACTTAATTTGACTATTTGCAATCTTATGACCAAAATTAGAGCAGTAAAAACAGTAACCATGAAATAAATTTTGGTACCTGAATGATGGTCTTATTCTTTGCATTTGTTGCTCCATCTTATGATATCTTTGTTTTTTATCAAGGATCATCTTATCTTTATTAGCTTTCGGTGACAGAGTACTCACATGGTCTGATTGTCTTCTGATTTGGAACTTGATAATCTTTAATGGCTCTTTGCTTTCTATCTGTTTTCTTCTTGAACCACTTACATAGCCTAAACTAGTCTTCAACAAAGGAGATCTCTGTTTTTTCATAATGTCATTTAGTTTTGTTGAGGCTTTAATGCTTGGAAGATTTTTGAGATACAATGCTTTAAACTTCTCCATCTCTTTTCTGGTTTTTACTACCTCTTATTCCAAGGCTTCACATCTTGCCTTCTTTTATGATAACTATTGTTTCATAATGTCCTCTATCTTCTTTGCCTCTTGTAACTCCACTTTTAAGGGCAAAGTCTTCATCAGATTTTTTACCATTCTTTTCAAACTACATCAACAACTATTTTTGTTTTCTCTTCTTAAGTATGAGTCTGTCAATCTCTTCTAAAGCATTGATTAGTTCACCTTCCATATCAACCACATCTTCTTCATCATTAACATCACTTCCTATTTTTTTATTATCATAATCCTCTTTGGCCATAAGCACAAAGTCATTAACCATATCTTCATAGGAAGAGACACTATCTGTGTCTTCTGAAGAGTCATCATTATTTACACATAAACTTTTCTTTTTACCAAATATCTTGGGTTTGTACTTCTTTTCACCTTCAGAATTATGATCCTGCTTCTTGTGTGGACACTTATATGCAAAGTGATCTATCTTTCCACAGTTAAAACACTTGAAGGGCAACTTTCCTTGATACTTCCCTAATCCTTTCTTTAGTCTTCTCACAAATTTTGCTGCAATTTCATCAGGCTCAGATTCCTCATTCTTATATTCTTTAAAAGAATCTTCTCTAGTGGTGGATTTATCTTTACCTATCCTCATTTCATATGCAGTCAACGTTCCTAGAAGTTGATCAAAAGCCAAATCTTTTAGATCATTAAGTTCTTCTATAGCAAAAACCTTTGGGTTGAACCTATCTGGCAGAGATCTCAAAATTTTCTGAACTAATGAGGCTTCCTCAATTTTTTCACCAAGTGCTTTCATTGCATTTACTAGTTCTTCAACTCTTAGAAAGTACTTCCCAATAGTTTCATCTTCTTTAATATGTAGTTGTTCACACTGTACTCTGTAGGTTTGAAGCTTGGCATCCTTTACCTTCTCATTACCTTTATAACTGCTAATGAGTTTGTCCCACATGTATTTGGAAGATTCTAAGTGCATAACTTTTACAAATTCTTCTTCTACAAGCCCACTCAAAATAACATTCATAGCCTTAGCGTTGAAGCTGAATTATAGCTTGTCATCCTTATTAGTTAGTACAACTAGCTTTACATAACCAATCTCTACCACATCCCAAACATCTGCACCTAAAGCCATTATGTAGGTTCTCATCCTAACTTTCCAGAAGGTAAAGTTTGTTCCATTGAACAGGGGGGCCTTATTAGTTGAAATTCCTTCATGACTTGACATGTTTAATCTTATTGATCTATCTTTAAATAAAAGGAACCTTCTCTGATACCAATTGTTGGACAACTGAGAGGGGGGGCTGAATCAATTGTTAATGTGCTTAAACAATTGTGCCCATTTTAAACTCTTTACAGAACACTCAATGACGATCACAATAATGCAGGGAAGTAAGCAATAGAATATTCAACATCAATCACACACATGAAATATACAGAGATAGATATTTCCTGAGGAAACACATAAAGGAAAAAACCTCTTCTTCTTGATATGATAAGTAATCTTTATTTTTTGTACATTATCATTCTTATGAGCTCCAACTCATCTTGAGGCTACAACCTCTATTTTACAAGAAACAACTTGCTGAGATCACCAACTCTCTGGTTTCTCTAGAACCCACTAGAAGGAAGCACCAACTCCATGAGTGTTCCAACACCAACTAGATGGAAGCACCAACTTCCAGTCACATAGGCATCAACCTATATAACAAAGAACAATAGTTCTCCCTTCCACCACCCTACCACCCTAGTTTTTCTGGCTATAACCAAATGGAAGCTACAACTCCCTGTGTTCAAGCACCTACTTGAAACTTTCAGGACAATTGTCCTCCCTAGCACATCCCTACCACCCTCAAATATAAATCTTTTCTTACTCAAATTTATTACAGTGATACAGTGTTTATCAATGGCTTACCAATCACTTCACTGTTCCTGATACGCTGCTCTGCTCTGCCTACATCAATGTCCTCCTGCTCACCCCCTTGTGCTTTCTGTTCTCCTGCATTTTATGCTCTTTGCGCCATCTCACTTCTATGCGCTATACCTCTACATTCTCTTCATTTTTTCATTGTTCTTCCATACAGGTTGTTTACTATACCAATTCCTCACAACTACATAGATAACCAATTGAGTGACTTCACTTCTCTATTTCTTCATATTTTTCTCACGTCGAGTCCTTTGCCCGATCATCATGGAAACTCTTCATATTCTCTGGCGGTTCTGCCCCATGTGTTCATCATCAATGGAAATTATGCTGATATTCCTTAGCTTCTCTAGCTGTCGAAACTCTTCATCTTATCTGTCAGTTAAAGCCAGTCAATTATGGATTCTTTGGCTTCTAAGCCCCTTCCTTCACGTGACCACTGGCAGTGACCATACGCCTAGGCTTGACAAGCGCTTGAGCACTTATCAATTCAATGACCACGGTTCATTCTCCTCAAATGGAACACTATCGTAACTTCGACACTTTTCCCTTCCAGTCTTCATGACTTCCAAACTTTCAAATCTCCTGAATCAGAATTCCCGAACAGATCAGACGGTTTACATTCATTTCGCGGAAATAGATAAATAGTCAGATTTGATTCTTACAAGTCTTAATCTGATGGCCAGGACTTAATCAACCTTTGATATGGATGAACACCTTTTACTCTGGGTCTTTATCTATTAAACTTACACTATCCTTCCACTGTATCTTGATCAATGGTTGAGAGTGCACCCGACATCAGATCGACAATCGAGATCTCCTTCGGGTCTCCAGACTTCGGAGATTTCAACTTTCAACTAGAAATCCTTGAAGTGAGATTTATCCAAAATCTCAAATCAACTGACACGTACTTCCATTGACAATCAACGATCGAGATTTGTCTTCAGAAATTTTCATGTTCTCTCCATCCAAAAACTTTCGAAGTTGTGGATCCACTGACGCGTGTCACTTTCGGATCAACGGTCGAGATCTCCTTCGGTTCTCCGGACTTCGGATATTTCAAATCTCAAACCCCTTCTTTCCTCCTGAGTGATGTCACTTAATTACGTCACTTGATGACGTGTCATGAGCCTAGTAGCTGCCACGTGTCACTCAGATTTGTGATTTGCGCGTACCTGAAATGCTGAATCAATCTTGACACATGTCATTTTCTGAATGTGCCATGTGTCCTTGGTGACGTAGTCTTGCTGACATGGATCCTCATGTGGCACGTGTTCTTCTCCTGGATCTAACGGTTGTCCTAAATCCCAGTGTATCTTAGATCAATGGTTGAGAGTGACTTCAGACCTTTGTCCTTAGAGACTTTGGAACTTTTGACATTTCTTGGTGGTGAAACTCCCAAAGAAATTCTCCCAGAGGGACGTAACTTGCTTACGTCACTTGTTGACATGGCACGAGCCAATTTCCTCTTTACGCTTGTCATCATATGATTATGCCATGTGTTATTTGTTGACGTGGTCTTCTGACATGGTATGTCGACGTGGTCTGCTGCATGACCAACAACCTTGATCCAACAGTCCTCGTTTTTCCTCCAAATCCGATGGTCCTCATTCACTTCGAATTTTCAGGCTTCAGATATTTCACATCTCAAACCTTCCGGAGTGTAACCTCCTCACAACTTTAAACTCGAACTAAATGTTGTTCGTCGATCAAGATATTAGATCGACGACTTGATCTATCTGCGTTGCAACTTTGCTAGCTTATCCTATCCTTCCACTCGAAATTGATTTGATGGTTGACGGGAATTCACATAATTGAATTCTCAATCATTTTTCCCCGCTTATCATGTCCTTCCACTCAAGAGTGATCCAACGGTTGTGAAGATTCTTGAAGAAAATCCACAATCAAGAATGATTGCGCAACCACAATCTGTGAGTGTTTTAACTCATCACCCAACTCCGCAATTGGAAGTTGTGTGTTTTTGGTGAGTTAACCACAATCGTTGATCTTCGAAGCTATAAGATCGGATGGTCCTGACTAATTGCAAGATTGGAACAAGTGCGATGTTTAATTCTCCTTTCAATCTCCGAAATTCATCCCTTTCATAGATTTGGCGATTGCGCATCTGATGGTCACGATTTAATCCGACTTAAACTCATTGTTTGTTGGATCAACCACAGTCGTAGATCTTCAAAGCTATGATATCTGATGATCTAGATGAATTGCGGTATTGTAACTGGCGAGTAGTTTAATTCAGCTTTCGCTCCTCGCACTTCATCCTTGTCATTGATCTGGCTTGCGGATCCGAATGTCTTGATTTGATCTGAGTTTTATCACACCATCTCTTTTGAGATTTTGATCTTCATTCATTAACTCTCTTGAGATTTAACCTCCATTCACTTCTTTACTATGATTTACTTTCTGAGCTGTGATATCTGCTTGCTATTTTCTCCTCCTCCTAAGCTACGCTTCCTTTTGCTCCACCTTTTGTTCTTGCCATCAATGAAAAGCACACTCACATAGAAACATGCCAACACACAATACCCATAATAGTTAATGACCCCACTGGTGGTGAACCGAAAATGTAATGACAGTTGGTGGGACTTAAATGACTTTAATGAGTAATGATGGGATAACTAATAAAAGGTACTAACGATATTAATGCACGATGTGGCAGAGAGAGAGCAACTAATAAAAGGTACTAACGATATTAATGCACGATGTGGCAGAGAGAGAGCACGAATTTCAAACTCGAAAGTTACTAAAAACACATGGATTTGGCTTAGACCTCCCCGACCACAGAGGTGATATTCGGGCTGGACAAATTGGCAATGACAACTAAACTCTACGAAATGTGATGGTTGGAAATGTCACCGTCTTATTAATAGAAATTGGAAACAACAACTAATGAAAAATACTACCTATTGTATGCACTCCCATGTACAGGAGCATTTGCGACATGCACTCATCGAGCATAAAGGTAAAGATTCAAGCATGTGCAATTCAATCATCCATGACAAAGGATACCATTGAGTTGCACAAGATTAACAACTCCAGATTCATGGATTTCCAGAACAATAAAATGTCCCATCCAATGCATTTATAATTTATTTGGATGTTTATGATACATGTTATCATATAATAGGACTTGGTCACCTTTCGTGAATGATTGATGCTTGATATTCCGGTCATTCCAATCCTTATGTCATGCTTTCTCCACCGTTTGATGAAAATATGCTAAGAATCTAGATTCTTCAAGTTCCATTATTTGTGCAACTCGTGTTACGATGGACTCACTATTTGTCATCTTAGTAGCGTGCACAATGAATAGAATCAGAGTTATAAACTCAGATGGCACTACAACTTCTCTTATGTATACCAATTGAAATGGGGTAAACCTATGTAATTTCTTTTTACTAGTTTGGTAATCCCATAACATAGTTGGAACTCTCGTCCCAATCATCACAATTTGCGCAACGGAATTTAGTTAATCTTCTCTCTAGGATCTTGTTGAAGGATTCCACCATTCCATTAGCTTGTGGACTGTATGGACTACTCTTATGATGTTGAATAAAAATTCTGGTGTGATGGTTGTGATAGTCTCACTGATAAAATGAGTTCCTTGATCACTAGTCAAACTCTGAGGGAAACTAAACTTGGTAATTATATTCTAAAAAATAAACCATTTTGTTGTGTTTGTAGGGAAATCCCGAACAACTTGTTCTTTGGCCCAACGATTCAAATAATTAATTGTAGTAATAATGTATCATTCTTTTGAGTGCTTCACAGGGGATTGATCGGACCGATGAAATCAACATCCCACTTCTTAAAGGCTTGGAGTGCTCGGACATGGTGTATAGGTAAATCATCTCTGTGTGTTGGCTTAAAAACTCGTTTAAATATGTCACAAGCCCTGACATAATATTTATCATCCTTAAAAATTGTTGGCGACCATAATCTATCTTGTAATATCTTTTGGGAAGTTTCCTTTCCACCTGTGTGTCCTCCCACAACTCCACTATGACATTCCCATAGAATAGAAAGTATTTCATAGTCAAGTGAAAATGATTTGAGCATATTGTTGAAGCTGAACTTGTACAAATGACCTGGAATCAATTGATAGTTTTTTTCATGAACCACAAGGTGTCACTGTTGAGTTGTGGAATAGCCTTCAGGGAAATCACATGTGCTAAAAAATAAGGTAATGTCAAATAAGTAATTAGGAATAACTTCAAATTTAAAAAGATCCACATCTAGGAGATGATCATCTACAACTCCACCACTCTCTCTTGACTCTTGTTTAGAAAAATGGTCTTGGCCCACATTTAGTTTTTATGTATTAACAATTACTTCAAAAGAAAATTCCTGAAACAAAAATAACCATCTGCAAATTCTTCCTTCTAACATGGGCTTATTAATAAGATAATTCAAAGCAGAATGATAAAGAATTTAAATTGAATGCCTAGCAAATAATGTATAAAAATTTTCAAATCATATATCATTTCCAAACCTTCCCTTTCATTTGTAGTGTAATTGCATTTGACATGAGAAAGCTATTGATTAGCAAAGTAAATAGGATGGTCCAGGTTACCTTCACCAGGTTGAGAAATGATTTCTCCCAACGAAATACCAGAAGCATCAATACGTACATGAAATTCCACTTGCCAATTCAGATAGACAAGGATAGGAGAAGTACTTAGATTTTCTTTGAGGGTACTAAAGGCTTGAGCACATTCTAGAGTCTAGCTAAAAGCCTCATATTTCTTTATAAACTTTTCCAACAGAGCAATGATGCTTGCGTAACTCCTAATAAACTTGTGATAGTATCTCGTGTAACCTAGAATTGACCACAACTATTTGGCAGATGTAGGAGGAGGCATATTCAATATCATGACAACTTTTGTAGGATCCACCAACACTCCCTCACTACAAATTATGTGTCCTAGTAGAATCTAAAATGGTACATAAAAAATACACTTTTTTAGGTTTAGCGAAATATGTAGCTATCTGCAACAATAAAACATCAACCGTAATAAACCTATGTTCTCATGTAATAGGTTGTACACGGTCCAATCATCCATATAAACTTTGAGAAACTTATGAATGAAGTCACAAAATGTTGCAATCACTATCGAAGAGAACACCATTGGGGCATTCTTAAGCCCAAAATGTATAACATTATAGGAAAATGATTCCCACTCAGTAGTGAATGTATTATTTCTCATGTATTCCTTTGCAATTATAACTTGGTGATACCCAGAAAAGCCATCTGTAAAGGAAAAATCTCCATTCCCCACCGCTTGATCTAGTACCTCATTGCTAAAGGGGGTGGGAAAAGAGTCATCTACATAGGGAGCGTTCAAGATCCTATAATCCACATAGAATCGTATATCCTCAGTACCTTTCTTTCTATGGATTATGATGGGATTGATCCATTCGGGCTCATCCACTAGAAAAAATAGCCCAACTACTAACATTCTATCAATCTCCTTCTTCACCTTCTGTTTAAATTCAAGATTCGGATGGTATGGCCTATGTTTGATCGGTTTGAATCGAGTTTTATCTCTATATTCATCTCCCCTAGATCTCCCTTAATGCATCTGAGTTCTGAGAATATTTTAGGGAAGAGATCCTCATATTCCTGCAACAGAGCTTGTATCTTTTTCATGATCTATTCATCCCAATAATCCCCTATGGATTCCCTCTTAGGGTGTTCCTCACTCCCTATGTTTATTTTCTGCAACCTCAGGGGCTTAAAATAGGATTTGGTGACATCATCAAACATAGAGTCCTTAACATTTCTAGTACCTTGGAATTATTTAAATGTCAAATTCCTAAGGTCCTCTAGATCTTCAGAATCTTCAGGGTCTGTATTAACCTTACTACATGCCATGGGAATTTGTGCAGAGGATGAATAAAGGCTATGATGAAGTAGGTATTCATGTTCAGGACAAACTATAGATGGATATATAAGCTTAAATTCATTGGTAAATAGCAATTTCTTAATCTATTGCAGCACTAAGGTGAGTTCAAGAGACTTACCTAAAAATGAGAAATCATGGCATAATTGACTTTGAAGTAATTCCTAGCAAGAAATTTGTCTCCTAGTCTCTTCATGCATGTACCAAGCACTTGGAATCTATCCCAAAGAATGAATGAACTAATTCACACAAAATTGAGAAGGTAGTTTCACATCTTTCTATACCTTCATACAATGCGCAACATGCTCCTTTGGTTCAAACAACCCATCATATAATTCTAAAGCTAATATGCGATGCTTCATCTTCTAGTCCTTACTCAACTCGCTAACTTACAATGGAAGGATAAATCAATATTGAATAGCAAGTTTGAATTTATCCCAATAAGTCAGAGATTCCTTATGCATGTCCCACCACCTATATGGAGATGATTTTAATGCAATATCAAGTATAAGTATTCTTTGTTCTACCACGACTTTGTCCTCGATATCAACAAGAAATTTGCATAATTATGAAGTGCCATCATAAACATGGTGCTCTCTAATCTCCATTCCAATCCACCTAGTGGCACTGAACGTCTTGAAAATTTTTCATACCTTCCTTGTTTCCAGTGCTCAAAATTTGCCCTCACTTGCAAACTAAAGCATCCGCCAAATTACTGACCCATCTACAGTAGGGTTAATATGTTCTACTTGTTTCCCTTTAGTCAGAGTGTAGAGATGATCTAGGACATCATGTTCCATATTTTCATTAGTTGGGTTGGTATATCAAGGACCTTGGTATGGGTCTATAGGTTGAGTTACTTTCATGCCATCCTCTTCAAAGGTCATAATTCCCTTATGGAGATCTAGAATAGTGAAATTCTCATATGCCGATCCAATACCTAATGAGGCTCGATACGGATCCTTGTCCCTCATTATTTCTATGACCTCAAAGTCTGTGATTTTTTTAACACTAGCTAAGTCCACTTCAACATTCTGCAACCTCCCAATAAGGTAGATACAATATTGATTGGCCATATGCAACTGAATAGGTGAACAGACAAGCTTGGGACTACCCATTTATTCCCAAGTCTTCTTTGGTAGGATGTTGACATCAGAACCTAAGTCTAACATAACATCGCTAATATCACAGTGGTTGATGTGGGTGTTTTTCCTAAATTCTCTTCCAGATCTCCACTTCTTCCTCTGTACCCTACTTGTATTTCTCTTCGAAAGATTAGAAGAAATCATATCTTCTAATCTCCCTGCAACCTATAAATTACCCTTGAGTGTGTTTCACAACTTCTTAGTGAGTTTTTCATGATCCAAAACCTTAGAAAAGAGTTGGAACCATAGATCAATAGTATTTTTAGAGTTTTCTAGAGGGTCCTTTTGTACAAACATATTTTTCATAACTCTTGGTTGAGGCGCAAAGATTAGTTCTGTGATTGTCATCCTCACAGGTTTGGACATCTATCAAAACATTTATACTGCATTCTAGAAGAAATCCTTCTGCCTTATTGGATCATACTTAGCATCCTTCGGTACTACTTTTGGAATATTACTTTTATTATGATTGTCAATATCAACACCAACCCTTGCTCCTCCTTGAGTAATAATGTTAATATTGGGCTCCTTTTCATTAGTGATAGGTCAAGGTTCGAAATTTATTAAATTGGCACCTCGTTTCCTTGCGTGATCTTCCCATTTCACATTCAATTCAGGGAAGTCTTCAGTGGCATGGGTGTTGTTTCTATTGTGTGCCAACCAAGGTCATCTTGATAGTGGAAAATCTATTGTGATATGCCCTTGTTCATCACAATTATAACAATGAATTGGTCCTCTCCCTCTCGTTTGTCCACCTATGAATCCTCCCCCACCTCTGCAACGTCCTTCAAGCCCTCAAGGAGCTTCATCAACCCTAAATGATGATCCATCCAATCTGTTCACAAGAGCATCTAGAGTGTGACACTAATTGGTAGTGTGCACAAAATTCGCAGTATATTGTATTCTAAACACGGGTGTACTTTTGTAGTATTGGAAAGTTCCTAAGGGGGTGGCCATGAATTTTGTATAATTAAAAATATCCATTATTTTGGCCTCCTTCATGATTTAGGAAGGCATAGTACTGAATAGGGACATGGAATGGAACTGTAGTGGCAAATTGTGCAACCCCTCCCAATGGTCCTATTGGTGGAGGCACCATCGGGTGAGGAGGGGTTCATGTACCCCTTAGTCTGGGAAATTACACCACTATATGACCCTTAGTGTAGAAACCAATACACTATACTTGCGGTCGAACTACTATAGGGAGGGTCAAATCTTGAATATTAATCATTAAGGAAGAAATATGGCCTTGCATTTGCATGATATTATGATCGTCAAGTGGTCGCATCACCCTCAAGCTTCCAGGATAGCCTATCATAACCTCGATTTTTATGGCCTATTCCAAATCTCCCCCCAATGTGGCTATCCTCTATTGGGTTATATGGATCTGGGTTAATGGTAAAATCCCCTGAATAAACCGTTCTCATTGGTGGTCCTCATAAATGGGGTTTGCCAATTTCCCTATTGCATATTTAAATATTTGGTTATATTCCCATGCAGACTCATTGTATTTCTATTTGATCTCTCGTATCTTAGAGAGATCATGTTGCTCTGACTGCGATAAGAAGAATTTTGTTATGAATTTCTACTTCTCCTGGATTAAAGAGAATGACTTTCCTTGATTATTCCCTAGCTTGATAGAATTCATATATAACTTGTGAGCTTAACCCCTCAAAGCAGTCTGAAACTCAACCAATTTTTTTTCATCTAACGTTCTATGAGACCACAAAATAGCCTCACGAAGGAACAAGTGTTGCTCAACATCCTTGTCCCCTTTACCCCAAAACTCTAGGTATCGGGTGAGGGACCCTACATGCAAATTTTCCATTGGATAACTTGGATATCATGTTGTAGGGGATAATCAACACTATAGAATAGACACAACAGTTGACTAAGAGTTATTTGGTCGACTATCGAAGTCGAAAGTATAAGTCGATTGAGAGTTTTGTTAACCGATTGACCCAAGTAGTTAAGTAGTTACAACTTCCTGGTAACTGAATATGTAGGTATAAATAGACAAGTATGTATTAGAGAAGAATGTATACATTGTCATCTATTGAATCATATATCTAATAAATTCTATTCTTTGGGATTCCACTACTTTTTGTATGTCTCTATCTATATGTATGTATATGTGATTCTATGCTTGCTTATGTATTGAACTACTAGTAACACCCCCCTACTTTTCCCTAGATTACAACATTGGTTCTGTTGTCGGTAGTTATGAACCTGGGCATGTAGAATATCACATAGATGATAACTTTACAAGACATATGCGAATGGTGGGAGAAAAAAAATAAAAATACATTAATAATTATGCAAGAAGAAACAACCTAACGCTATAAGAAGCAAGATTGCGATTTTTCTCAGAGACCCACAAAATATTTATTTAAGCTATCCTAGAATCCTTGTTCGAGTACATCAACCCTCAAGCTTACAAATGGAAGTCGAACGAATATGCACAAGTGGGTTGAAATAATCATTGAAGATTACATAACAAAACAAGCTATTAAGGATCAAACATCCCTTGATACAATAAAAGATAAATTTTACATGGAGCTACACGATGGATTTTTGTGCACCATTCCTAGATTGCTTCATAAATTTTTGCTTGCAAAAGGTGTAGGAGACATTGTTGAATTCCGACCTTGACTTGGTACACCACCACAAAATAGTCACTAGGAAGAGAGAGATGAAAAGTGGGTTGAATTCTTAGAAGCAAGGTGCAAAGTTACAAAATAATTATGGGAGTACTTCTTGAGAAAATAAGCATGGCCATCTTGACTGACTCAGAGTAAGTCGGGGAGACATTCGGGGGTCGGCTAACCATGATATTCCATAAGAAAATAGCATGCCAACATTCAATTGAATGGAGCATAAATATCTTCGAGTGGGAAGCAAATTTAAAAACAAATGTCCGACATCCAAAAGTTGGAGCGAGACAAGAGACAAAAAAAAATAGAGAATATTTGTAACCTGTGGAATAGTCAGAAGTTGAATAGAAAAATGGTTAGAGAAGATCATCTTGATAGAGCGTATGAACATTATGAGTTTGAAATAAATCAACCAGAGATGAAAATAACAATAGTCGCGGTGATCCCCAATAGAAGTAATGAAGCACTATTGATAGAGGCCAACATGGGAGGCCATCAATCGAAAAACCAAGTCGAAATCATGGACTACGAAGATTCAGGAACAATAATATGAATTCCTCCCATCCAAGCAACCAACCCTCGAATTAGAGAATTCCTTCAACATATACTTCATATCAACAAATAATCTACAAGATTTTGGTATAGAACCGACACACATGGAAATTTACGCGACAAATTAATTGTTGACCAAGAAAGAAATGAATTTGATAAAATGCTCATTCACATCAAGGATCTCACTGACCCAACCCCCTGCCAAATCTCATATCAAGAGAAATATATTATACTTGTGAAATGACACATCCAAAAGAACGACGTATCGTTGAATATAAATACCAAAGTTGTCAGACTAAAGAAGTAACTCATAGTGAAAACAAGCAACAATTACTTTTAACATACCATCTGTCAGAAGACTGATTGAGAGACAAGTTGGAAGAACAAAAACCAACTAAGAATCTGACAGCCTAGTCGAAAATTGTGATAAGTCAAGGATATAAAAAATCTAGCGTTCTTAAAAAGGTAGCCATGGGACTCAATAATATTCCCTTTTATGAAGGAGACAAAGATCCAAGAAGACATTGGTTTGTATGCAAAAACTCATGGGATGCAGTAAACATATCATATGAACATAAGAAGATCGCACAATTCAATGCCTCTCTTCCACACCAAAAAATGGAGTTTACTTGGCACCAAAAAATTCCCAACAGTAACGTGTGCACATTCCTAGAATGAATGCACACTAAATCATGTGCATGTTCTAGGAACACACAATCGTTCCTGCTAGGCATAAACGAGCAACAACTACAAGGATATCAAGTCACAAGAGCATGTGTGTGCTCTTAATGCAATGGATATAGAATTTATTATAGACCAAACATATTTATGAATAAAGATATATAGGGGTATGGGGACAACTAGGACCTAAGGGGTTAGGATTGAAAGTGTTTCCAAGCATAGAGAAATGGTTAGAGAACCAAGATGTGGGT
Source organism: Picea sitchensis (assembly GCA_010110895.2). Classification (NCBI taxonomy): domain Eukaryota; kingdom Viridiplantae; phylum Streptophyta; class Pinopsida; order Pinales; family Pinaceae; genus Picea; species Picea sitchensis. The sequence goes on from SNQJ01S0016954.1 coordinate 65,539, forward strand.
GATGTGGGTGAAAGGGTTGTGGGGCCTTTAACAAGAGGTATATACATATTTCTCTCAAGGCTCGAGTGTAGATGGGGTTAACGATTGAGTATAGGTTATTCCTAGTCTTAGATGGAGCTAGGGGGTCTAGGTCATGGTCTACATCAAGCTCTAGGTCAAGGTCTACGTCAAGCTCTAGGTCATGGTCTAAATATAGCTCTATCTCTATGTCATGGTCTAGGTCATGGTTTAGGTATATGTCATGGTATATGTGATGGTCATCGTATAGGTCTAGGTTATGTTCGAGGTCTTTCCATGTCTAGGTATTTCTATGTCAAGGTCTAGGTCAAGGTCTTGGCATGTTTAGGTCAAGGCCATTTATTTTATTGCGATGTAGGGAGGGGGGTGTAGAGAGAGGAATAAAGAGAGTGTGAGAGGGGTAGAGGGGAATACAAAAAGAGTGAGAGAGTGTGAGGGACAAAGAGATAGAGAGGGTGGGTATAGAGAGAGAGAGAGTGAGAGGAAGGGGGGGGAGAAGAGGTAAGGGGGGTTAGATAGAAGAAAAGAGAGAAAGGTGGGGAGGGTGGGGGAGAGAGGGGTATGGGGATATAGTGAGTGAGAGAGTGAGGGTTAGATGCAAGAGTTAAAGAGAGAAGGGGATAGAGATGGATTGTTTGGGAGTGTGATAGGGTGGGAGAGGAAGGCCAATAAGGGGGGGTAGAGAGAAAGAGAGGTGGGACAGAGAGTGAGAGTGATAATAACAACAAGAAGAGAGAGAGAAAGAGGTGGTAGATGTAGGAGAGAAAGGGAGGAGAGATAGTGGGAGGGAGGGACAAAGGGAAAGAAGGAGGGGGAGAGAGAGACAACGAGAGAGGAGGAGACTTAGAGGGGGGGAGAGAGGGGGGGGAATAAAGGGATGGAGGAGGGAGAGAAATAGATGGATGGATAGAGAGAGAGAGGGAGAGAGTCAAAGAGGGGGGATATAGAGAGGGAGTTGAACACTGATTGTGAATAAAGAATATCGAATCCACTAAAATATTATTCTTATATTAAAATAAAAAAGTGGAATCAACATACCATAATCATAATTAAACCATGTGAAATCATTATTAAATTGTAGGTGAATGGTCATATACATAAAATATCTTTATTAAACAAGAGGTATAGACATACTGCACTTAGGGCTTGGGTGTGGAGGGGGTTAAGGGTAGATTATAGGTTATGTGTAGGCTTAGATGGAGCTAGAGGGGTTTAGGTCATGGTCATGTTCATATAAGTACTTGTATAAGTACTCCATTGGAAGAAGAACAAATACTTAAGACTCAAATTACAGGTGAGGCTACATTTCTCTATTGCAAATATCCTTTATTCGTTGTGAGACTTGCCTCGCCTTTAGATGGACAGAGAGAGAGGGATATAGAGCTAGGGGCAAAGAGAAGGAGGCGGGGATGGGAGAGAAAGAGGGGAAAAGAGAGAGTGAGAGTGAGACTAACAACAAGGAGAGAAAGAAAGAGGTGGTAGATGTAGGAGAGAAAGAGAGGAGAGATAATGGGAGGGAGGGAGGGGGGGAGATAGAGGGAGGAGGGGGTAGAGAGAGAATGTGTGAGTGTGAGAGGGGGGGAAGAGAAATAAAGAGAGGTGGGTTGGACAAGGAGTGTTTGAGTGTGTGACAGGGAGGAGAGGGAGACAAAGAGAGGGGGTAGAGAGAGAGTGAGAAGAAATGGGGGGGGAGATAGTGGGGAGGGTTAGATGTATGAGAGAGAGAGAGAGAGAGAGAGAGAGAGAGAGAGGTAGAGAGAGAGTGAGAATAAGTGTTAGAGGAAGGAGGGAGATAGAGGGAAGGGGGGGTAGAGAGATATAAAGAGAGAAATTGGGGGAGAGTAGAGGAGAGGAAGGGAGGGGGATATAGTGAGTGAGAATTGGAGGGTGATATAGAGTGAGGGGGAGAGAGGAGTACATTAAAGCGAGAGGGGGGGGAGATAAGGGGAGGGAGGGAAAGAGCCAACAAGAGTAAAAGAGAGCTTGAGAGTGAGATGGATAGATTGAGGGATAGGGTAGAAAGAGAGGGGGGTAGAGAACGAAGGGGAGGGAAGAAAAGATCCAGAAAGAGTAGAAGAGAGGTCAAGAGTGACATGGAGAGAGATAGAGAGGGAGGTAGAATGAAAAAGAGAGAAAGAGGGGTAGAGAGAGAGTGAGAGTGATACTAACAACAAGGAGAGAGAGAGAGGTGGGAGAGAGGGGGGGAGTATATGGGGAGGGAGGGACAAAGAGGAAGAGGGAGGAGGAGAGAGACAGAGAGAGAGTGGAGGAGGGAAGGATGGGGGGAGAGAGAGAGGGAGAGGGAGGGATGGAGGGAGAGAGGGATGGAAAGAGAGGGAGGGAGGAAGAAGATAAATATATGGAGGGAGGGAGAGAGAGAGAGAGGGAGAGAGTCCAGGAGGGGGGATATAGAGAGGGAGTGGATGCGAGAGTGTGAGGCATGGAGAGGAAAGGTCTAGGTCTAGGTCAAGGGAATTTCTTGCCTTACCATACCTTTCCTTGCAATGTACCACTCTTTCTAGAGTGTGAGAGTGTGGGAGGGAGAGAGAGGAAGACAAAGAGGGGAGGTAGAGAGCGAGTGTTTTAGAATGTGGGAGGGAGAGAGAAGAAGACATGGAGGGGGGATAGAAAGTGTGTGTGCAAGAGTGTGGGAGAAAGAGAGAGGTAGGAAAAGAGGGGAGGTAGAGAGTGAGTTCGTTAGAGTGTGGGATGGAGAGAGAGGAATACATAGACAGGGGATAGAAAGTGTGTGTGGTTGGGAGAGGGAGAAAGGAATAGAAGGGTAGTAGAGAGAGTGTGAGAGGGAAAGAGAAGAAGATAGAGAGGGGGGTAGAGAGAGAGTTAAATGTAGGAGAGAGGGGTATATGTAAGAGA
>SNQJ01S0016954.1:70620-101872 GCA_010110895.2 Picea sitchensis
CTATACCATAAACAAGTGCATCAACCATGCACCAACCTGTACCAAACAACCTGTAATCAACCTGTACCATAACCAAGTGCATCCAAACATGTACCAAGTATGTACCAATCATGTTTCAAATACTCATCAACCATGAATCATAAATATGTACCAACATCATCAACTATACACCTCATGTATGTGTCAACTCATCAACTACTTGTCTCAACCATGTATTCAACATGTACCTCAACCAAAAGCCCTCGTCAATTTCATCATACAAATCTGATTTGTAGCTCTGTAATAGACCTGGTGTATATGATCACATTGGTGCAAACCTTCCTTAACTTTAACAACAAGATACTAGCAGTTTCATCAAACTTTTCTTTAGTCTCACATGCCTAGTTTTGGATTAGTCAACAACCCTAACTTGAAGTAATCATAACTTTGTACCTGTAATGATTAAAGATATGAAAATGATACACAATATTATTCAGTGTGTTTTGTGCAATTCCTCTAGGTTTCACTACTTGGAACCTCTCATAAAAGGAGTTATAGAAAAAATGGCATACCTTGCTGAATTTTGTCTTATTCTAGAGAGAGACCGTGTAGAGTGTGCCTCGCACAGAATATTTGTTGAATAGATATGAAAATATTACAAATAATAATAGAGACTGTACTCTAACCAAAACATTTCATCTTACTTAATTTGGATATGTTATGAATAAGTTATGATGTTTTCACCCGAAAAACCTATTTTTGACTAGTTTCAGGACTAGCCACAAACCCTATTTTCCACGAAGTGTAACTCCAAAAATACAACGACCCACAAGATGAATTTTTTACCAAAGATACTTGGATATGTTGCCTCAATGGAATAGAAATTTCATTGTTTGAATCATTCTAGAAAAAATGTTTTTGCGAAAATGGTGAGATGACCTGTAAATAACATACCTTAGAAAGCATCATCAAAAGAATTTATCCTTCCTTGAATTCCGGCCTTCTTTTCTTCACCTTCCCTCAGAAATTCGTCTTAGATATCCTTTGGTTACCTTAGACACATATAGGTATTCAATATTCTCAAGTGTGTCTTAAATGAGAGAGCCTTTCCTCTTATTTATACTCTCCAAGTAGCTTCCTTAAAAGCATCTTCTAGGTCACTTTGCCCACTTTCCTTATTTTAGGGTTAACCCACTTCTAATTTCTCCATTGAATTTATTATTTAAATGATTTATTTTGTATTCACTTTGAATTATAGTACACTCATCACTTCACTTTATTATTTACCTTCTTCCTTGAATTCGAACCTTCTTTTCTTCACCTTCCCCTAAATTGGCCTTAGATATCCCTATTACCTTAGACACATATAGGTATTCAATATTCTCAAGTGTGTCTTAAAATGAGAGAGCCTTCCCTCTCCATTTCATGCCTCCAAAGTAGCTTCCTTAAAGCATCTTCTAGGTCACTTTGCCCAATTTCCCTTATTTTTAGGTTAACCCACTTCTAATTTCTCCATTGAATTTATTATTTAAATGATTTATTTTGTATTCACTTTGAATTATAGTACACTCATCACTTCCACTTTATTATTTACCTCTAAAATCTCTTAAACCACTTTGACTACTTTGACCTTTTGGGGCTTCTAGATGATATATGAGGGTCCCTCCAACTTCGTAAGGCAATAACTTCCTCAAACTGCGTGAGGAGTTATGGGACGCTCCACATACCACCAGAAATGGAATGATATGTACTATCCATATATATACTATTATTACCTTCAAATATTGCAAAAATCATACCGTTATCCATCAAACAAACTTAACCACTGCCCAAACCCTGGTTCTCCAACTTCACATGGTCATAACTCTGTAACTGCGGTGGAGGCAGGATGCTTCACATACCTCAATCGAATGAAAGATGACAAGAACTATCCTTCTAGGATAGTCGCTTTGAAAAAATTCATTGTCCTTCATCTCATTATTCCAAATTAATCATGGGTTCTCTAATTGCAAAGCTGCCTTCTCGTGGAGGGCTTTCACCATAAGTGGGACCACTTTAGTTCATCCATATTTATACTTGTTATCAACCATGACAAGAAAATAATGAGTCATATTTACACATAAAACAATATTGGTTCCATTATCCAAAACTTTGTGCTGTGGTTTCTTTAAGGGTTGACATCAATGAAACCAACCTTAATCAACAATTCTCATTTCCTTTGGCATTGATGGAAATATTCCGATGCAATACTGAAATCATATCACTCATGCTCCCCCTAGAACCAGGCCTCTGTCCTATGACCGATAAATCATTTCCCCGAACCATTCCTTTGTTCCTCTACATCCTGATATATCCCCCTTTGTCATCTATGTAAAAGGTATCTTTCCATCCTGGTTGTCTCTAATTGAATCATTCCTCTTTATGGTGTGCTTCTTCATGTACAACTAAAGACATATAATATAAGCATTCAAAAACATCTAAAACATTCATTTTTGGAAGGGAAATAACTCCAAGTCTTTGGCAATATATTCAAAGGCTTCCCATGGAAGGGTTTTGTAAAGATGTCCTTAATTTGTTCTTTTGTGCCCACATACCAACTCTAATGTTCTTTCTACAACCTTCTCCCCGAGTGTGAAATTGATTGGAATGTTCTTCGTCTTTGACTGCATCACCAGGTTTTTTGAAATACTAATGGCACTTATATTATAACAATATATTGAAATGGGCTCAACATACTCAACCTACATATCTGTCAAAATTTGTTTCACCCAAAGAACATGTGTACAACATGATGCTGCTGCAATATACTCTCACCGGTTGTAGATAAAGATATTGATGATTTGCCTTTGCTTAGACATGATACTAAACACTCACCTAAGTAGAACATTTCTCCACGGGTGCTTCTTTGGTTATAAATACAACCTACCCAATCTGTGTCTTTGTAGGGAATTAGTGATAGATCCTTTCCTTTTGATACTATAATCCAAACTCTTTCTATTCCTTTGAGATATCTAGAAATCCTCTTCACTACTAATACATGTGATTCCCTTACTACTTCTTGTAATTGTGCCAACTACCCAACTGGCTACATTACACCTGGTCTGGATACTATCACATAAATTAAGATGCCAAATCATTGACGTGTACTGCCTTTGATATGTATACTTTGAATCATAATCTTTTCTCAACTTGGAACTGGTTTTCATGGGAGTGATAACTGGTTTGCAATCTTCCAATCCTAACCTCTTCAACATTTCTATGATATACTGTCTGAGAGATGAAGATATCTTTGTTTCTTTGATCGATTCAAGTCCTGTAGCAAGAATAGTTCCAAGTAACGTGACATTTCAAATTCCATTTTGGGCCATCTTTTGTAAATTCTGTATTTAAACTGGCTATCATCACTACCAAAAATAATATCATCAACATAAACTTCAATTAATAAAATATTACCTTGACTTACCTTGATGTAGAGGTTGTTGTCTGCACTTCCTTTTCTGAACCCTGTCTGTTGCAGATACTTATCCAGTCTAGAGTATCATGCTCTACGAGCCTGTTTTAGACCATACATGGCCTTTTTTAATTTACACACATAATCTGTGTTCTTTGACAACTGAAATCCTTCTGGTTGTTCAATGTACACTCCTTCCTCAAGTTCCCCATTCATAAAAGATGATTTTATGTCCATCTGATATACTTTAACATTTTTGGAGCATGCATAAGATAAAAGTAAACAGATTGCTTCCATTTTGGCAACTGGGGAAAAAGTCTCTTCAAAGTCAATTCCTTCAATCTGAGCATATCCTTTATATACCAATCTATCTTTGTTCCTTGTAACTTGTCCATCTTCATTCAATTTATTTATGAAAACCCATTTTGTGTCGATCACATTCTTATTCTTTGGTCTTGGAACCAATTCCCAAGTGTCATTTTTCTCTAATTGATCCAATTCTTCATCCATGGCCTTATTGCAAAATTCATCCTTGCTAGCTTCTTCAAAACATTTTGGTTCAATTGTAGATAAGAGTGCTAGGTGTGTTTGTTCTGGTGAACGAATTCTTCTTCTAGTCTCAACTCCTGCATCTTTGTTTCTGATAATCTGATCTGAAGGATGATTCTTCTGTACTCATTTATTGGGTGTCTTTGGAGAAACTTGTTGATCTTGCTCTTCTGCTACTGTCGGATTCTCTTCATATTCCTCTTCTACTTATTTTTCATCTTCTGCTTCTTCTTCTAAGGGTTGTTTCATTGATTCATTTTCTTCCTTTGATTCTGGTCTGCCTGTTTCATCAATTGTTACGTTGTTTCTTTCCACAAATTTGTTCAATCTTAGATTGTAACACTTGTATTCTTTCCTTGTACTTGAGTAACCAAAAAGTACTCCTTTGTGCACGCGATAATCAAACTTTCTCATTCCACCATCTTCCTTTTTGATATAGCATTTTCTTCCAAAAAATCTGAAGTGCTTTACATTTGTTGGTCTTCCTTTCCATAGTTCGTAAGGAGTTTTGTCAGTGTTGTTTCTGAGCATTAATCTGTTTTGAATGTGAACTGTTGTATGCACTGCCTGTGTCCAAAAAATATCTGTCAATTTTGAATCCATTAGCATTGTTTGAGCCATTTCCTGTACTATCATGTTTTTTTATTTCTGCAACTCCATTATGTTGAGGTGTCCTAGCAACAAAGAATTTCCTTTTTATTCCATGATTGTTGTAGTAGTCCATAAATTCCTTTGAGGTGAACTCTCCTCCATTATCAGATCTCAAGCATTTTATTTTTGAATCCATTTCATTTTCAACTATTTCCTTGTAGATATTGAGTTTTTCAAAAGCTTATGACTTATTATTGAGAAAGCAAATTGCAGTCATTCTTGTATAATCATCAACTAACAACATAAAGTATTTCTCACCTTTTAAGCCCTTTGTTTTAGTTGGTCCAACTAGACCAGTATGCACAATTTCCAGTGGTATTGTCGTTGAATATTCATTTGATTTGAACCTGGACTTTGTTTTCTTTCCTTGTTGACAATGCTTTCATAAAGTGTTGGTTGGTTTCGTGATCTGGGGCATTTCTCTGACTGCTTCTCTTTTGATGACTTTGACAAGGTTATCAAAATGTGTGTGACCCATTCTTCTATTCCATAGACAACTTTCATCTTCCTTTCCTAGACAACATTTTTCATTTCCAATTTCACTTAACACATATATGTTGCTTGAAGTTCTTGCAGTTGTAGCGACCAATTTCTCTGAACCTTCTTTTTTTATCTCACACTTTTGTGAATCGAAAGTAACTTTATGACCTTGGTCACACATTTGACTCACACTTAGAAGATTATGTTTCATATCTTCTACTAGTAGAACATTTTCTTCCTTTTCATTCTTGTTCCCAATTTGGACTATGTCTTTTCCAATGATATTGGTTGAATGATCATTTCCGAAGGAGACTGATCCATATATTTCCTTTCGTAATGTAAGAAACTTGTCTCTATCACCATACCAACATACCAACCATGTTTTTTCTGCTTATCTTGTAGAACGAGTGTGCATTCTTCATTGTTATACTGATCTTCCTTTCTTATCCATGTCCTTTTTCGTGGTTCTTGTTTGTGACCGTTGTTGTTCTGTTGAGGTTCTTTAAGAGGGATTTTCATTCTGCACTCTTTGGCCACATGTCAAAAATTGTTACATTTGTAACATTCCACTTCATTGCTCAAGGATTCAAACCTGTTGTAATTTCATCTCTGTGTTTCACTAGGCCTTCTTGAATAACCCCTTTGTGTATAACTCTCAAAGTTGTTGTTGTTCCTATTGTTAGCTCTGCAATTCACAAATTTATGTATAAAATTATTACATGCATAACATAAACCAAAATATATAGTTTGATACCTAGGAGTTGAGGATCTTCTTAAATGAAGTGCTCTTGTGAATCCTTCTTCTTATTGAGGTCTATCTCTCGTTTGTTGATTCTGAAATCTATATCTTCTCGGTGGAGGAGTGTCCCTGCAATATTCTTTGTATATCTTCCTATCCCCTTTGATTGTTTCTGCATAGCTTTTTGGATAGGTTTCTTGATTTGTTGTTTTGGAGCTTGATCCCTTTTCTGTCTGATTGTATCCAAGTCTGGTCTTGTCAAAATGAGATTTTTGACTACTGATAATGTCATCCAAAAATTTTGAGCTATTCTGGATATTTTTCTTTTGAATATCCTTTCTTAATGTTACAATCTCTGCTTCCAAGTTTCCGATGATCCTGTCCTTTTCTTCTAGTTGTTCTTTGAGTGCTTATTCAATTCTTTTATCTTATTCTATTTGAACTTTCAATTTTGTCATCATTTGTTCTAGTTCTTGAGTGTCTTCTTTCTTGTCTAGTTTTGCTTGTAGTTTCTTGTTCTTGTTCTTTTCTCTTCTGATAACTTCTATGGCACACATTAATTCTTCTCGAAAATCAACTTTTGCTTCTTCAATTTCTTCTTCAACTTCTTCATATGCTTCTTCAGAGTCTTCTTTCTCAGAGTCTTTTACTTCCATGAATAGAACTCTTCATGTCTCACTGTCACTGACTTCATCTTCATCTGATGATGAGATGTCTTCTTTGGTGCATAGGCTTTTCTTGAAAACTTTCTTTGTAGTTCTTTTTCCTTTATATGTTTGTTTTCCTTTTGAGTAACCTTCATCATTTCTCCTTTTCTTATGAGGACATTTGTTAGAAAAATGACCAATACCATCATAATTAAAACAAATTAAAGGAAGCTTACCTCTATACCTACATCGGTTCCCTTGTTCAATCTTTTGAAGAAGTTGGTCACTTCTTCATCATCTTCCGAGACATCACTGTTGCTGCTATATTCTTCTTGTTGCTCTTTCTTTTGCTTTGATATTTTGGATGCTTTGAAGGCTGGTTCTTTTACATCTAGATTTTCCTGTTCATTTCTCATTTCATATGCTGTGAAGATTCCATGCAGTTCGTCCATGCTTATTGAGTTTGGATCCGATATTTCTTATAGTGTCGATATATTAGGGTTAAATCTCAAAGGAAGAGATCTTAGTACCTTTTGAACAATTACAGAATCTTCGATTTCTTCTCCCAATCCTATGATTACATTCACTGTTTCATCGACTCGTAAGAAGTAGGATGCAATATTCTCATATTCCTTCATTTTTAGTTGTTCGAACTGACCCATGTAAGTTTGAAGCTTTGATGCTTTCACTTTTGTATCTCCTTCATAAATATTTCGAAGCTTGTCCCAAATCTCTTTAGCAAATTTACAATGTGCAACTTTGGTGAATATTGTTTCACTGAGACCATTCAGAAGTGCATTTTTGGCTTTGGAATTATTCTGACCAAGTTTCACTTCTTTGTCATTTGTTGGTGGAACTGTTGGTGCTGTGTATCCATCTACAATTGATTGCCAAATTTTAAATCCCTGTGCTTGTATATATGTCTTCATCCTTATGCTCCAAAAAACATACTTCTTTTCATCAAACTGTGGTATTCCATATTTATACAAGTTGTTTCTCTCCATGATCTACCTTTCAGTGGTTAAACTGATTTTTGAAGGAACCTGCTCTAATACCAATTGTTGGATTACTAAGAGGGGTAGTGAATCAATAATAGAGAAATTTAATCCTTTTTAACCAAATAATCCAAGTGTTATTTCAATGTAGAATTATCATCCAATAATGAGCAATGAACAAATGAACAATCATACACATACACAGTAGAATGATGGAACCGCTGTCACACTATCACTGTGAGATATACCATTGTAAACATGTACCAATAAATCTGAACCATGCATAAACCATGCATCAACCTGTACCTCAACCTGTAATCAACCTATACCATAAACAAGTGCATCAACCATGCACCAACCTGTACCAAACAACCTGTAATCAACATGTACCATAAACAAGCGCATCCAACATTGTACCAATTATGTACCAATCATGTTTCAACTACTCATCAACTATGACTCATAAATATGTACCAACATCATCAACTATACACCTCATGTATGTGCCAACTCATCAACTACTTGTCTCAACCATTTACTCAACATGTACCTCAACCAAAAGCCCTCATCAATTTCATCATACAAATCTAATTTGTAGCTCCGTAATAGACTTGGTGTATATGATCACATTCCTACAAACCTTCCTTAACTTTAACAACAAGAGACTAGCATTTTCATCAAACGTTTCTTCAGTCTCACATGCCTAGTTTTGGATTAGTCAACAACCCTAACTTGAAGTAATCATAACTTTGTACCTGTAATGAATAAAGATCTAAAACTGATATACAATGTTTTTCAGTATGTTTTGAGCAATTTCTAAATGTGTCACTACTTGGAACCTCTCAGAAAATGAGTTATAGCAAAAATGATATACCTTGGTGAATTCTGGCTTATTCTAGAGAGCGAACTTGTAGAGCGTGCCCCGCACGGAATATTTTTTGAATCAATTTGAAACGGTTACACATCATACTAAAACCTATACTCTAACCAAAACATTTGGTATTACTGAATTTGGATCTTTTATGAAGAAGTTATTACATTTTTACCCGAAACACCTGTTTTTGACTAGTTTCAGGACTAGCCACAAACCTTATATTCCACGGAGTGTAACTCCAAAACTAAAACGACCCACAAGATGAATTGTTTACCAAAGATACTTGGATATGTATCCTCAATGACATAACAATTTCACGTTCTGAATCATTCTAGAAAAAACTTTATTACGAAAATGGTGAGATGATGTGTAAATAACATACCTTAGAAAGCATCATCAAAAGAATTTATCCTTCCTTGAATTTCGACCTTCTTTTCTTCACCTTCCCTCAGAAATTCGGCTTAGATATCCTTTTTTTACCTCAGAAACCTATATGTATTCAATATTCTCAAGTGTGTCTTAAATGAGAGAGCCTTGCCTCTTATTTATACTCTCTAAGTAGCTTCCTTAAAAACATCTTCTAGGTCACTTTTCCCACTTTCCTTATTTTATGGTTAACCCACTTCTAATTTCCCCACTAAATTTATTATTTAAATAATTTATTTTGTATTCACTTTGAATTATAATACACTCATCACTTCACTTTATTATTTACCTTCTAAAATCTCTTAAACCACTTTGACTACTTTGACCTTTTGGGGCTTCTAGATGACATATGAGGGTCCTCCAACTTCGTAAGGCCATAAATCTCAAAATATGAGCAGTTATGTGACATTCCACATACCACCAGAAATGGAATGACATGTACTATCCATATAGAATAGTATTACCTTCAAATATAGCAAAAATCATACCATTATCCATCAAACAAACTTGGGTCCATTACCCAAACCTAGGTTCTGCAACTTCACATGGCCATAACTCTCTAACCATGAGGAGTTATGTGACGTTCCACATACCACTGGAAATGGCATGACAAGAAATACCCATCTAGGATATTTTCCCTGACAAATTCATTGTCCTTCATCTCATTATTCCACAATTAATCATGGGTTCTCTTACTTTGCAAAGCGTCTTCCCGTGAGGGCTTTCACCATAAGGGGACCACTTTAGAGTTCATCCATATTTACTTCTTATCAACCATGACAAGACAATAATGATTCATCTTTAAATCAAACAATATTGGGTCCATTACCCAAACCTTTGTGTTGCGGGGCTTTCTTCAAGGGTTGACATCAATGCCAACCAACCTTAATCAACAATCAAGATTGAAAAGTTTTCTTCAAAAGTTAGATTGTGCAAGTTCGACATGTCTAGGTATAAAATCATGTTCAAACCCTATGGATGACAGGGTTATGATTATACATTTCTCAATCTTGATAATTAATAATGATGATAAATTAGAGAAAAATAAATGTTAGAATTGATAATAAATAAATTTTAGAGAAAAAAATGTTACCATTATACAAATATCAATCTCACCATGCATGCTACAATTGTACATATCTCACACATGCCGAATTAACAACCCATATTAAAAAATGTTACAAATGTACTTGATAATTAGACAATAACATTAAAAAAATTGGAAGTTTGTTCCATTAATAATTTAGGGAATTAAGACTCCTGCCACTCATTTTCAACCTGGGTATGATAACCAACTTATCTCTCTGTTATATATTTGAAAAATAATTTGTTTTTAAAACACCATTGAAAGCCGTATCAAAAGTCTCGGGCCCTTGAAAGACAAGGTTTCCACTTTTGTGACTTTCTGAGAGTTGTATCAAAAGTCTCGGGCCTTTGAAAGACAAGGTTTCCACTTTTGTGACTTTCTGAGACCCGTATCAAAAGTCTCAGGCCTTTGAAAGACAAGGTTTCCACTTTTGCGACTCTCTTAGTTATAACTAGTCATTGCCTGAGCAGTCGGCCAGGAGCCTATTCGAAATTCTCTCAGAGAACTAGAATTAAAAAGCCATGCTTTTCTGTGAAGTGATAGTTATTAATATCTTGTTAAACTATGGATCACTCTATGTCCTTTAAAGATGTCGAAGAATGTAGTACTTCCAGTCACATGTGGTGGAATGATTCTTTAAATTGTAATTACTCTGATAATATAAATTGTCTCATGATTCATCACATGCCTTCCATAGAGACATTAGATCCTAGATTACAAGATGTCTATAAAGGAATGAGGCCACCTAGAACTCCCAAGTATGGAATAGGATATATAGAACAATGTGATCAAGTTATCCCAGATTGTAGGTTCAATAATCCTTTACCCTCATCTATCCAACGACCTACCATCATAGAAATTCATAAATTTCACTCTATAATGATGGGATATCCAAAGGCTACTATTGAAGAAGCATGGATCAAGAAAATAATTAATTGGGATCTTTTTACTCATCCTGAGTCAAAAGAATTTAATCTCTCTATCCCTAAAGAAGAGAAAACCCGTCTATGTCAAGAATGACAGAGATTTATTTCTGAAAAGAATCTATGGATTTGTTTCTATGCGTGGAGACAAAAATCACAAAACCCTACAGTCCAGATGTTTGAAGCAGGAAAAGAAAGTTCTTCTCGACATGAATGGAAGAAACTTGAAGGAAAAACAGTGGAATCAACATCCACCTTCCCGCCCTTAAAAGGTATTATCCTTGAAGATGGTATTAAACAAGCTAGAGTTGTACCTCTAATGTTGGCAGATGAAGTCGCCCAATTATCCGTCTTAGAAAGAAAAGTACAATATGTATCTGAACAAGTAAACTAGACTAATACATCTTTAAGAGGAATGGCTACACATACTTTTGTGACAAATGATTATGCTAGAAAAGGACAAATCATAGATTTACAAGTCTACAAACACAATATTCCAGTCTGTAAATCAGTTGAATAACAGGGTAACGGACATTACTGACTATGTCGAAAAAACTCAAGAGTTAGTAAAATAGAAAACAAATGACTCTGCTAAAAACCATGAGGAACTAATGGAAGGACTAGGAGAAGCATTTTCAGTAGTTGGAAAGAATCTCTTGAAAATCCAAGAAAAATATACCCATCCTGATAAACCAATTCCTCAGTCTTTTATCCTTCCCCACTCCCCAATATCCATTATTTCTCTTGTATATATTCCATAAGAAAAAATGAATCAGAAAAAATTCTCAACTCGTTTCCCAAATGAAGACCCTAAACCATCTTCCTCTACAAACCCTAATTTATCTTTGGTTTCCAGTCAAATCCCTTCTTATGAGAATATACCTCACCATGTCCACAGACCCTCTGCTCCCGATCTTCTCTGAAAAGGAGAATTTCCTGAAACACAAACATTTGCAGAAGATTGGTTTCTCGAATGGAAATAGATGGATTATCAGTTGGTCAAATTCGTCAACTACTTGACATAATGTATGTTTCTTATAAAATTATGTGTATGAAGGGAAAAACTAAGATAGAAGCATGCAAATCCCTAATCCATTTTTTTATAGGAACCTTAAGCAAATGGTGGGAAATCATCTCCTCCCCAATAATGATAGCCAAAATGGAAGCATAAACACTCAGAGATGAACAAGGAGATATAATCTTCCACCTTAATGGGACTCCACAAAATAACATGATTGGAGCCCTTACCACACTAATCCTGGAACATTGGTGTGGAACAGAAGAAGAATTCGTTGATAAGCATGAACTAATTTTGATGAATATCAAATGCAGAAAGATGTCTGAATACGAATATTTTCACAGAGAATGGACTTAGAGAATATATGAAGTAAAAGAAAGACAAAATCTCTTATGGAAACGAGTATATCTTGCTGCTATTCCTAGCAAATTTGTAGAATATTTAAAAATGAAAGAAGTATTTAAATTGCCTTATGAGATGTATACTTGGGGTGAAATTTATTCACTGATTACCAAAGCATTGATAGGATTGTGTAAAAACATGAAAGTCCAGAAATCCATTCAAAAGTTATCTCATCTTCCAGACAACAAATCCATCTGTGAAAAATATGGACTCTATTTAGGTGAACCTGTGAAACGAAGAAAAAAGACAAATAAACACCAGCATGACAGGAAAGCTCCAAAACATAGGTGGAGGGCAGCCAAGAGACGGATCCACTATTATAACTTTGAAGACTTAAAACTCAAAACACACTCTGCTCAAACAAGACAAAAGGTCCAATGCTGGTTATGTGGAAAACCTAGACATATTGCAAGCTCATGTCCAGATGGCAAAGAATCCAAAAATTCTAAGGAAATGTATCTGCACAAAGGGCTCCTGAGGCACAATAGAAGGTCAACAGTGAAGCAGAAAAATAGTTAATGCACAGAGCTCACTATAACAGATGTGGGGAAAATGATCACAATACAAACCAATTCCCTCACCATCCTTTTGTTAAAAGAGAAGAAGTTCATCTTTTACATGAATGATGTTGCTCTGAATCAACATATACCTATGATTTTGAGTATGCTTCATTCAATGAAGAAATTTACATGGCTCATCATTGCCATTGCAATGATCCTAACTATTGTTTATGTGAAATTTCTTCTGAATCAGATTCAGCACCTGACTCCCCCAAGCACAGAGAAAAGATAAAATTATGCATGTGGAAAGATACGGGTTATCAAGATGCTCAAATGTTAGACCAAATCAAAGCCTTACCAGAAGGAGAAATGAAGAAATCCCTATTAGAATCTTTCTTGAAAACAATGGCTTCAGAACAAAAGAAAGAGGCTCTAGGAGTTTCATCTTCATCAGGTACGAAGCCTTTATTTTTAGACGCTTCATTTGAAATAAATACTAAGTCTTTCATCAGACAATGGAGAGACCAAACTCCAACATCCTTCTTTAACTGAATTAGCAAAAGAAGTATTTTACCTAAAGAAAGAAGTTGCATAACTTCATCTCAAGATTAGCCAATATGAAGAAACTCTTGAAGATTCATACAAAGTAGATTCTTGGGCTCACCGGGAAATCAAAACTCTAAAAGAATAGATGGCATTGTTTCCCCCACCATTGGAGGATGCACCAATAGAACAAGAAATTAATCCCAATATTTCCAACCATGATTCTGATTATTTGCAAGGTTTAGATGCTATGAAAATCCTAACTATTCAGTATCAAAAATATCATGTTGAGGTTATTATATAGATTGAAGGGGAAATATTCTTTCTAAATGCCTTATTAGATACTGGTTCAGACATGAATCTACTCAATAAAGAATTGATCCCTTGTAAATACTGGCTCCCGAGCAAATATTATGCCATATGCCTAGGAAACATTTCTACTAATATTAGCTTTGAAGTTCCCAAGACTGTAATATGGTTTGACCAATTTTCTCTTGGTATGAAGTTCCTCCTAGAAGATTTACCTGTGGATTGTGTTTTAGGAACTCATTTTCTTGCAGTTGTTGAACTACATGGGTCTGCCAGAACGACTCTAGGTCATCCAACCTATTTTATTACCATTCCTAGCCTAATAAGAAACAACTCCCCTTGTAAAAATATACTTCCTTTTATCTCAAAACCCCAGATAAATGTTGTATTTTTCCCAACCCCATCTAAGATTCCAATCATTATAGAAACCTGGGATGACCTGAACAATAGGCCAGTAACTAAACAGATCGATGAAAATATTGAATGGACAGACTACTCCCAAAATTGGGCTCCTCATTGGGAACTAAGATGGTCTAAAGGTATTGAGTTCGGACTCCCAGGGTTCTCTTCTAACACAAGAATTCATGTAATACCCCCACAACATCTTATAGGCAGAATGCATCAATCTCCCACTCTTGTTTCCCATGAAAAATTGGTAGATATGGGAGACATAACAAGGCTATGATCTACATTCAGAAGATGGTATTGTCAGCATTCACAACAGTGGCAGACTACACCTGGCCATTCCTATTTTGTTATAAATTGGATGAGAGCTTTACAGTTATGGTCACAACAAGATCCATCCCAATGTCTTTTCCAGATTAATTATCATCAATACCAAGCCATGTGGGATCATATGTGTTTATGGAGTGACAGGTACAAATATTATTACTGGATGATAAATTTTCAAGTAACTTCAGAAATAACATTAATCCCGAACCAGAGTGGCTTGGAGTATGGTGGCAGAAGTTTGGTTTAAACTCAAGTGAAATTCATCCAGACGTCATAGAAACTTGACAGTTTGTCCACCAAATGAATCTATCAAATAATGTTCACCGCCTCAGCCAAATCTCCAATACTAGCTATATGAACATGTTCATAGATGAAAAGCATCCTTAGGTCATGAGAATCAAATATGTTCTCCAACAAGAAGAACACAACAATGAAGATCCAAATATGTACCGAGAAATTTTTACACAGCATTGGGATCCGTATCGATTAAACCATTTTCATGATCAGCCTGTTGAATAAAGGTTATTAGTGGGACCTGTCCATTATCATGTATTATTGACTGAAAGTGGTGTCATTCGATTTCCATGGGTTCACGATATGAACTCCACTTTGTACAAACTCTTGTTGTCCACTTGTCGAAAAGAATCTTCGAAACTCAGAGCACTTCTCTGACTTTTGGTGTGGTTTGACACGCATTTTCAAGGTACTTCCAATTATGTGGAAAGATTAGAATCTTGGTCGGATGGTTCTTGCATGATCACTCCGCCAGATAAACAATAAAATCTTAAAAGTAGATTTGATTCCTGAATAATAGTAAAAAGTCTTTTCAAGAAAATNAAGTGAACTTCTAACAATCTTCTCAATGAAATTTCGAGCACTTCTCTGACTTTTGGTGTGGTTTGACACACATTTTCAAGGTACTTCCAATTATGTGGAAAGATTAGAATCTTGGTCGGATGGTTCTTGCATGATCACTCCGCCAGATAAACAATAAAATCTTAAAAGTAGATTTGATTCCTGAATAATAGTAAAAAGTCTTTTCAAGAAAATGATTCCTTTCTCCAAAAATTTTGTATATAAGGAGAAGAGAGGTTCATTAGTAGGGGTCTCAGTTGGTCAGTATAAGTCTTGTAAGCTCTCTCTCTTTGAGATTTGAGTCTTTCTTTTAGGTTGTTTTGATAAGTCTGCATGATTCTGTCTCAGCCAGCATGGACCTAAAGTGGCAGAAGCAATAAGTTTTAGTCTATCAGTCTGTAATGTTTTGAGAAAGAGAAGTATGTGCTCGAAATCAAGTCTATAAACCCATGTCATTCTGGCTCATAAAATATAAATCAACTTCTGCATGTTTTATTTTTGAAATTTTTTTATCCTCATGTCTCTGTATTATGATTTTTCCTATTTGCATACTGAATGATTGGCAGAAGTTCACTGGAGATTGGTGCTCGAAATTTCATTGAGAAGATTGTTAGAAGTTCACTTAGGTCCTGAAGAGCGTCGTGGTAAGTCCCACTAGACAAGTGGCTGATAAGGGAAGAGAGACATTGGGTTGTTCAAAGGTTCAAGATGGGATTTTCTTGGTTTCACCTAGGGGGTCGCTGGGTTCAAGCTGAGATCGCAGAATAAAGCATCGACAAAAGACAACAAAAACAACAAAGACAATACTTCAAGCTTCATTCTCCTTCGTAGGAAGACTCTGTGATAAAATGGTATCAGAGCATTAAACAAAAAAAAAATACAAATGTACATTTATCGACCATGATAATTAAACAACATTGAAAAGACAGAGTTGAGTAGATTATTCATTAAACAACAACATTAAAAAATAAAAATGAGAAGCTCAATCGTTCCAATAAAAACTCAAGAATTTAACAAAATTAAGGCATTGATTAAAAACCGACATTAAAATGGTACAGATATACGTTTCACACCACGACATCAAGGACCGACATTTATAAAATTAGGGAATTTAGCAAATATTCAATCCATTAAAAAAATAAGGAAATTTAGCAAATATTCATTAAAGTTAGGAAGTAAAAATTACATGTAGTGCTACTTTTTAAAGAAGAATACCAAATACATAAAAGCACAGAATGCATAGACAGAATGCAAATTGTGTCTTCTAGGGATGAATAGACTTGACTTGTTAGCCAATCTCCATTCAATCCATATCCACAACATGCCATCTTATCTTCCTACTTTTGAAATGTTGTAGTTGTCATCACCCCACTCCATTCCTTTGTGTTCACTGGAATCCAATGATAAATAGAGTGGGCTGACCAACAAATCGCCACAGTTGATACCAATGTCGTGTGTGATACCAATGTCCTCTGAAAGTGAAACTGGAGCCTTATCCTCAATTTTCATAGCCATTTCAAGCTCTCTCACTACTTCAGTCATGCTGTGCCTTATAGACAGTTCAGCCTGAACACATCTTATGGCTACTTTGGTAACACAAGTGATAGATTTTAGGTCGTAACTACCATTCAATCTCTTGTCTATGATTTCAACTATTCTGCCAGGATTTTCATCCATGTCCAGTACATACGCTGTCACCTGTAAATAAACTTATTGTTAGACTCTAGGAGAAAATGCAGATAAGTATTGTGAGACACTTGGAGAAACTAATGATAAGATTCCTTACCCATCGAATGATGTTTACATCATCTACAAGTAGTTTTACATCTATGGGTTATTAGAGATAATGCTTACAGGGGTTGTAACTGTGAGTTTCTAGGTTAACTATGAGATTGTGAGTTTCTAGGTTAACTATTTTTAGCTAATCAGATCCACTTTCTTAGGATCTAGATTGCTAGGAGTCAGTGATCTGCATTCTATATATGTAACCTCCATTTGTCTATTAAAATATACAAACTATTCTTTGTGTGTGAATCTTGTGCAATGGCTTCCCTCTCGATTTCTAAGTTGGTATTAGAGCTTGGTTGGGCTTAATCCCTCACAAAATGCCCACAAAGATGAAATAGTTTGGGAGACGATTCTCTGTACATAAGTAGCATGTTGAATTTCTTAATTTTTTCAGTGTGTTTTGTTGTTTGTCTTGTGAGGAGTGTTGACCTGTGATTTGATGTGCCATTTCTTTTGGTAGCATGTTGAGAAGGAACTGTTGTTTACAAGAGAGAAAATCGGTGCCAGATTCAGAGAAAATCACTGCTAGAAATCGATCCCACGTCAAATATCATTGCCGAGAGGAGGATGTCGTTTGTTGCATTCCCTGTGAAAATAAAAAACATCTGACGTCTGAAGAAAGGAGCAGGCACTATGTTTAAATTAATAAAGATGAGATCATCGTCGTGAAGCAGATTTAAAGAAATCCGACTGTGTGAAGGAGCCGAGGGAGGAGTCTGTGTGAAGGATCTGAATCCCCGTGGAGGAGCTATGCGAAGAATGAGTGGATCATTGTGGAAAGAATGCGTTGTCGCCTTAGAAGGAAATTCATTGCATGGTTATTAAATTTAATCATAGAATGCATGGCACTTTCATTATAAATGAGGTTTAAGTCAACGATGTGGTCATACTTCTTATTTTATTATTATTTTGAAGATGATGTAAATTGTGGTTTGATGTTGTGATGAAAGCTCTATTTAGATGAGGAGGCACCCATCTCTAGCCGTGTGTTGTCTCTTTGAGAGAAACCTATCTTACATCAGATTGGGTTTGTTGTTGTTGTGTCAAATATTTGTTTTTTATTTGAGTGTACAGATTTGTGAGAATTAAAGAACCAAATATAGAACATAGTGATGTAATTCAAGCTTGTAGTTCTTGAGTTCTTCGGTGCCACAAGAACATAACTAGTTTGAGTATGTCTACAATTCTGTTAAATGTTGGAAGGTCTTGTTGTACTTCGATGCTCCAAGATAATCAGTTACGGGTTATCATTGTGTTTGTGAGCGTGTGTTAAAAGGTCATTTTGTAAGATCGATTACTGATTGTTTCATTATCGAGACTATTCTCCGGGGTAGCCTAGAATTGTTGATCCTATAGATACTTCAAAGATCGTCAGAAGCGGTTGTATTTGTGTTGTATGAAGTGATAGCTTGAATATGATGGAGAGAAAGAGCATGTCTATGAAGTTCAGAGATGGGTGTAACTACGTATGAGGACCAGTGAGACAGACATGACAAAATTTGCGTTGTAACCTTTTGTTATGTTTTGTAATTTGTGATTGTGATATTTGTAATGTAAGCATTAAGGGAGGGTATTAGAGATAATGCTTACAGGTGTTGTAACTGTGAGTTTCTAGGTTAACTATGAGATTGTGAGTTTCTAGGTTAACTATTTTTAGCTAATCAAATCCACTTTCTTAGGATCTAAATTGCTAGGAGTCAGTGATCTTCATGCTATATATGTAACCTCCATTTGTCTATTAAAAAATACAAACTATTCTTTGTGTGTGAATCTTGTGCAATGGCTTCCCTCTCGATTTCTAAGTTGGGTTGCCTATCGCATATGATCTCTAACAAAACCACTCCAAAACTATACACATCACTCTTCTCCATCAACATTTGAGTGTTGTAATACCTTTGAAAACAGGCCCACGACAACTTGGGTAACTTAGTACCGTGGAAATAAAAAATAACGATAGTTCCTCTACTCTTAATTATTAATTTAATTCATTTAACTTTCAGAACAATATGTGGAGTGAGGACAAGTTATAGATGTGTGCTATACTTTGGAACTAGGTATCCTAGCGTTCCTTTCACCAGAGTGGTAACATGAGTTGCCTCCCCATCAATTGTCATCTTTGAAAGACCAAAATCGGCCAGTTTTTCGTTCATATTGCTATCTAAAAGTATGTTGGCGATATTGATGTCCCTGTGAATTATCTTTGGGGTGGAACCCATGTGCAGGTATTCTAGTCCTTCAAATACAATAGATCACATGGCACACATTATTACTATTAAATATAATGTAGCCTCAACAGTCCGACTGTACATTGCCAGCTGTCCTGGCCAGCTATACTATCATTTCTTGATGTTCTTGATTTGCTTGAGCCTATTTAGCTCAGTTATTTTCCCTTTTCTTATTGTACTCTTTTATTCATATACCTAATATACTGAATACTATTTCTTCTCTACTCTTTCTCTGTATTCTTTGCTTCTCACTTTGTCATGGTACTAGAGCTTCACCAATAARCCTCTTCACACAGTCTGGAAAGCAACCCGATCCTCAACAGTGCAGAGCTTACACAATGAACGAGAGCAAAGGATGCAAGATTATTCACAAAGCCTGGAGATAAATCCGTAGTCCTCTATCCACTCAAAAGATCYTCGCAGAAATAACACATGAGGAAGCAGAGCAGAATACGCTCAAAATATTGAGGAGTCAGAGCTGCAGGAGGTRGAAACATTTGAAGAATTCAAAGAAATTTTTTCAAAATCATGAAAGATTGTTGCAGGAGGCAGAAACATATAAAGATCTTGTGAAAATTCTTTCAAATTAGTGAAATATTGTTGCAAAGGGCAGAAACATTCAAAGAATTCGTGAAATTCTTTCAAGTTCATGAAAGATTCACGAATTTCCTTCTTCAGGAGAAACTCTTTGCATAAGCAGCAAAGAACACTCTAAAGGAGCAAAGGATAGACAGACGTAGCCCTAAGATCGGTCCTGCTAACAGATCTAAGGTGTTAATCGAGTTCAGAAAGGATGAGGAGAGCACAAAAAAGGCAAAAGATTTTCAGCCGTCAGATTTTGTGCAGAGGACTGATAGTCATCGGATCTGGGAAAAGTGCACAACGTTTAGTCCTCTGAAGCTCACAGAAGAATAGTCGAATCGCGAAATCTCAAAATTGCGGGGTGAAATTTTTGCATTTCAGAGTTCAGGACTTGGAGCAGCAAGGGGTCGTGAAGTCACTGCCTCGCGAAGTCCTAATTCACGAAATCCTGAAGGAATCCAGATCGTTGGATCTGGAGCACGGTGGCCTGAGAGCCATTGGATCAAAGCAAAGGAAGAAATATTTTAACCGTCAGATCTAGCATGAAGGTCCGTGAGTCGTCGGATCCAGGAAAGGTGCGTGAGGTTTAAACTTCATCTCAACAAAAGGAAGTGGAGTCCTTCGACTTCGCAATCCATGAAATCCTGAAAGAATCATGAGCTGTCCATTTTGGAGGACAAGTGTCGAAGATCTATATCTACTGAGAATTCAGGTACCAGGAGATCAAGGAGGCAAGAGTCGTGAGACAAGAAGTCCCGATTCCTGAAATCGCGAAAGGAGATCTAAATCTATCGGGACTTCGGGTACTGAGAGATCAAGGAAGAAGATTTAGGAGACAAGAAGTCTTGGCTCACGAATTCCTGAAAACATCGTGACCATACACAAGGAGGACACGTGGCAGCATTCGAGGTTTCGGGGAAATCCCTGAAAGGAGCATTTCGGCATCTCGTCTACCGGGAATGCAAAGGGTAAGAGTTCGGGACTCTTGACCCACGAAATACCGAAAGGATCTGAGCCGTCAGATCAGGGGAGGCTCACAGTCGTTGATCTCCCGCGGGAGTAGAGTTTTGGCATTTCAGAATTTGGTACTTTGGTATTTCAGATACCAGAAGTTCGAAGGGTCAGGAATTGGAACAACAGGATTCGCAAAGTTCCAAAACATGAAAGCCCGAAAAGGTGTTTGAGAAGGATAGGTGCCAAGATAATTTGGGTTTCGGCATATTGAGGGATAAAGAACCAGTGGAGTGCCTGCATCGTGAAGTCCCAAATCACGAAATCCCAAAAAGGCATTCGAGAAGGATAGGCGCCAAGATATTTCGGGTTTTGGCATGTTGAGGAATAGAGAACCGGCGAAGTTCTTGCATCGTAATTCCCCAAATCGTGAAAATCTTGTAGAGCTTGAATGATTAGGCATGTGGTCACTGGTCATGGTCACATAGACGGAGGCTAAGGGCCAATACAGGGTTGTTAAGTGCTTTTCGATGTTTCGGCGACCGGGAGTTGGGGAGACAAGACATTGGAGGACTCGTATACAGGAGTCCCGAAGTCCCGAAGTGCGAAAGGCCGAAGTCGAGACTCGCGAAATCCTGAATCGCGAAGTTTCGAAGTCATTGCAAGAAATTAGTTTACGTGCAGGAAATAGGTAAACACAAAATGTTTCTAACATTTTTTTTCTATTGTGTTAAGTTCTTTAAAGATGGCCACATCTAGCAATTTAGGACCAACTCAAGGCCCGATTCTTCTTGGAAAGAATTATGAGTTTTGGTCTCTTCGAATGAGATCCTTCTTGCAAGCACAAGAATGTTGGGATCCAATGGATCTTGGATATGTTGAACCAGATCCAACAGACCTTGCCGCCATGTCAAACCCACAGAGAAATGCTTAGGCAACACAGAGGAATAAAGAGAATAAATCCAAATTTTGGATTCAAAATTCAGTGGATGACTCTATTTTCTCAAAAATCACAGGCGTTGGTACTTCAAAACAGGCCTGGGACATCATTAAATGAGCCTACCAAGGAAATGACAGGGTCAAAACAGTCAAACTGCAGACCTTGAGGACGCAATTCGAGACTTTAAGAATGACAAAGTCTGGAAATGTGGATCAGTTTATGGCCAGAGTCATGGGAATCGTAAACCAGATCAGGTTGACTGGTGAAGCCATCCCGTATCAATGCATTGTTGAGAAATTCCTTAGAAGTTTACCAAAGAAATTTGAAATGGTTGTTACAGAAATCCTTGAATCCAAGGATCTGTCACGTTTTTCAACAGATGAACTAATTGGTTTCCTGTTGACACACGAGACCAGACTGCATCTCACAGATGAGTCAATCTCCAATGCCTTCAAAACTTAATTCTCTTTCAGAAGAGGGAGACACAGAGGGAGAAGCAGAGGTCACCAAGGAAGAGGGAGTAGTCCTATTAACCCTCACTCCAGTGGAGGACACAAACAACAGATCTCGAATCAAAATTTCCAAGGTCATAGACAACAGAGTCAGAATCAGAGTTTCCAACCTCAAAGAGGCTAAGGGAGAAGATCAAATGACAAATCAAGCATACAATGCGATTACTTCAAAAAGTATGGGCACTATGAATCTGAATGCAGGAAGAAGCAAGCATATCAACTCTCAGGCAGAGCACATGTCTCAAATCATACAGGAGAAACCTCAGAAGGTATGTTTCTCTCATGCCACAAGACTGAAGAATAACCTAAAGATCTCTAGTTGCTGGATAGTGGATGCAACAATCACATGACAGGTAACAAAGATTTACTTTCATGCATTGATTCTTCAATCTCCTCTGATATTACACTTGGAAATGATTCCTTAGTCAAAGTTCAAGGAAAAGGAACTGTACCTATTCTTACTAAACAAAATGTAAAGAAAGACATAAACAATGTTTATCATGTTCCAGATCTGAAACATAATCTACTAAGTGTAGGACAACTCATTGAACATGGCTATAAAGTACTTTTTGAGAGAGCATCTTGCAGGATATACGATAAAACCCCCAACAAAAAATTGATTTATGAAATCCACATGACTCAGAATAGGATGTTTCCCCTGACCGTCAGAACTACAAATCTGATCCAAACATATGCACAAAGTGCATCCACCCCGAATGAAACTATGGTTTGGCATACAAGATTTGGACATCTACCCTTTCAGAGTCTAAGTCTTCTACAGAAGCACTCGATGGTCAAAGGTCTCCCTATCTTCAAAGACCAAAATCCCCCATGTGAGTCTTGCATACTTGGAAAACATAAGAGAATTAGTTTTCCACAGTCCTCCACTCAAGCCAAACAACATCTCGAACTTGTTCACACTAACCTATGTGGACCAATGAAAACAAAGTCCATAGGTGGTATCTTTTATTTTCTAACGTTTATTGATGACTTTAGCAGGAAAATATGGATCTATTTTCTCAGACACAAGTCTGAAACTTTTGAAAAATTCAAAGAATTCAAAGCAGAAGCTGAAAAACAGAGTGACAAATATATAAAATCTCTCAGGTGAGATGGAGGAGGAGAATACAACTCCAACGAATTTGCAAATTTCTGCAAATCACAAGGAATTATCATGAAAACTACAACCAGGTATACTCCACAACAGAATGGAGTGGCTGAAAGAAAAAACCAGACAATAATGAACATGGCAAGAAGCCTACTCAAAGAGAAATGTTTGTCAAATACTTTTTGGGCTGAAGCAGTAGCATGCTCAGCTTATCCCTTGAATAGATCTCCAACCACCAATCTAAAGATGAAAGTCCCTCAAGAAGCATGGAGTGGGACAAAGCTAAATGTTGCGCATCTAAGGACATTCAGATGCATAACATACACTCACATACCTTTTGAATTAAGAAAGAAACTGGATGATAGAAGTGAGAAATGTATCTTTATTGGGTATAGTGAAACATCTAAAGCTTACAGGATTTACAATCCAATCTCAAAGAAACTAATTCTCAGCAGAGATGTAAAATTTCTAGAAAATCAACTCTGGAACGAATCTGAAAATCAACAAATGGACAGTCAAAATCCATTGCTGCCCAGTTCTGAAAACACCGAAAATTCAGGACAGCCAATACCTCAACCTGCTCTTCCAAGATTGCAGGTACAAGGACAACCTGAAAATTCTCAGGATACCTCAACTTCAAGCAGAGACTCATCCTTTGAACTTCAAAATTAGAGAACTCGAAGTTTGAGAGAAATCCATGAGCAGTTGGATGACATTGAACATCACAATCTTTTTGCATTAATTTCATGTCAACCTACATCTTTTAAAGAAGCAGCTAAGGAGTCACATTGGGTTCAAGCCATGAACCAAGAGATTGACTCCATTAAGAAGAACAAGACATGGGATCTTGTTGATTTTCCCAGACACAAGAAGAGTATTGGTGTCAAGTGGGTTTACAAAACTAAACTCAATGAAAAAGGGCAAATTGAAAAACACAAGGCAAGACTTGTTGCCAAAGGATTCTCACAGCAACCAGGTACTAATTATGGTGAAACTTTTTCTCCAGTAGCAAGAATAGACACTGTAAGGACTCTATTGTCCATAGCAGCCCAAAACAAATGGCAAGTATACCAGATGGATGTCAAGTCAGCTTTCTTGAATGGTTTCTTAGAAGAAGAAATTTATATCAATCAGCCACCTGGATTTGAAGTCCAAGAGCAGCCAGCCAAAGTTTATCAGTTGAATAAAGTCTTGTATGGCTTAAAGCAATCTCCAAGAGCTTGGTACAATAGGATTGACACTTACCTGATCAAAAGTGGTTTCAACAGAAACCAAAATGAGCCAACTCTTTACACCAAAACAGATCAGCACGGTAAAATTTTGATTGTATGTTTATATGTTGATGACATGATATATACTGGAAATCTTGAGTTAACCAGTTTTAAACATGCCATGCAATCTGAGTTTGAGATGACAGATATTGGCATAATGAAATATTTTTTGGGGATTGAGGTTGATCAATCTACCAAAGGAATTTTTGTCTATCAGAAAAAGTATGAAGCAGACATCATCAAAAGATTCTGCATGGAAGAATGCAATCTAGCAGAAACCCCTATACCCCTAGGCACAAAATTGAGCAAGAAATATGAAGGCCCTATAGTGGACCCTACCCTGTACAAAAGTTTAGCAGACAATTTGTTGTATCTTACAACAACCAGGCCTAATATTATGTATGCAACCAGCCTTGTTTCCAGATTCATGGAATCCCCCAAAGATTCTCACAGGAAGATGGCGAAACGGATTCTGAGATGTGTTGCAGGAACTCTCAATTTTGGCTTATGGTACACTCAATATGATGATAATCATCTCTCTAGTTACACAGACAATGATTTTGCAGGTAGCCTAGATGACAGGAAAAGCACCTCAGGACATGTTTTTCACCTGGGCACGAACCTAATTTCATGGGCATCAAAGAAGAAACCAATTGTATCAATATCTTCTACAGAGGTAGAGTATGTCGATGCTACCTCAGCTTCCTGTCAAGTTGTGTGGATGAGAATAATATTGAAAGATATGACACATACAGAAAAGGATCCAACTCCTATCTTCTGTGACAACACCTCAACAATTGCTCTATCCAAAAATCATGTGTTTCACAAGAAAAACAAACACATTGACACTCGCTTTCACTTTATCCACGAGCTAGTCAATAATGATGATATTGCACTTCAATTCTATGGCTCTCGAGGTCACCTCGTAGATATCTTGACAAAACCACTGGGAAAATCCGTTTTTGATTTTCAGAGACAACACTTAGGCATCATAAAAAATAAAGTGACCAGTTAATTTCAACACTAATGGTTAATGCTGAAGATTAATTCAGAAATAAAGAATTTTGGCAATGGTCCATCAAGTTATTATTATTGAGTGAACTGCTAATTTCAACACGAATGGTTAATGATGAAGATTAATTCAAAAAGAAACTATGCTCTTTCATAACCCGCACCATCATATTCTATATTCCCAAGCGGGGTACTATTAACAGCTAGTACTTTCTATATTCCCACTTGGGGAATTACTAACTTTTCTTTTCTTTCCCTCAATATCCAGACCGTATGTTATGTCTAGTCAATCTCTGTGCAGACAACAACAACCAAATCGGGTTTTGTAGTCAGTAAAGAAAATGCTATCTCACTCACCCTAAAACTATCTGATGTGTTACCCCCTTAGGCAGAAAACCAACACCACAAGAAATTAGGGTACCGCATTCTATGTCCCACATATGTTACTAGCCCCATGTTCCACTCATCCAAAGGTTTGTGTAGTTCCTCCAATGCTCTTATCTTTGTCTCGAAGGAATGTATATAGGGACAGAAAAACCTATCAACCACGAAAAACAAACCTATCATTTAATATCACTTATTTCGAAAGGCCATTTGTCCATCACCAATAACACCAATTTTAGAAAGACATATCTCCATCACCATCATTCTTCTTTCCAACCACCGTCCTATCCTCTACATGCTCTGGATTTATCCTAGCCTTTGAGACTTTAGCCTATTCCATCTCTCGATCCATCTTGTACTCTGATTTTCATTTTTTCTACAGAATGCAATCATACTTTTACACATAAAATAAAAGAGATAAATTAAAAAACACATATTTTTCAAAAACATCATAATACTAAGTTGAAACAAGAAAACTGAGAAACCAAAACTAGGGATAGGATTTACCTCTAGAAGATTGAAGAAAACCATCATTTCTTCTTTGGTGTAGAATTAATTATCTCTACATCCTCAATCTAACATTCATTGCCTTCATTCTCATCTTTATCCATCATATTTTTACCCTTTGTAGTGTCCCCAAGGCCGAGCCCAGTTGTAAATCATGTTCTGAAAGGAATTGTAATTATGTTTTATAGGCCGGTGAGCCAAGTTTTTATAAGCTGGTGTCTTATGTGTTTGTTAGGCTAGGGAGCCTAAGTGTTGAAGGCCAGGAGCCTGCTACTATATATGTAATCATGCAGAACATTTAATAAAATTGTAAACATCGCCAGGTGCAAACCGACCACGATGAATGAGTGAAGGGGGACTAAGCATCCATAGAGAGGGCAAGGAATTAGGGGCTGGAAGGTGGGAAAACAGGATAAGTGTTTAGCCTAGGGGGATTAAGCCTTGGGAATAATATTTCATTATTATTCCAAAGAACATGTGCATTTTATGTTTTTATCCTAAGTTCTTGGCAAGGGGAAAACATGCAAAGTGGATGCATGCTGGTGGAATGCATGCAATCTCTAGGGCGACAAGTGTCGACCCTGGTGCATGCGAATAAAACGGCCAGGGTGGGCCATGAGAGGGTTCCTTCTTCCATTTTGGAGGGGAATGCTTGAGCGTGTACGTGCTCTGAGCAGCACGACTGACCCGAGTTCTATAGAGAACCTTCGTGCGTCCCTGTGATCCGAAAAGCCTATGTATGGCTCTGAGAAAACCCGTGTATACCTTCGTACTGAACCAGAAGCCAGTGATCGATTCTGAAAGAGCCGATTTCACCTCTGTTTTGAACCAGAAAAGCCCGTGGATAGTCTGTGTGTTGTTTCTGAAAGGCCGAAACACCCTATGTCTGAGCGTCGAGCCTATGCGTGGAGCCTTGTCCAAAGACATATCCGTGAGACCATTCGCCATTGTTGAACCAGTTGGAAAGCTCATGTTCGTTTTCCCCATTGGTTGTGTGGCCACGTAGTGCTGGACTGCGTGGGGGCTTGTTGGCCAGTTGTACAACACTCTCTCCAGGTGAGAGAGGTGATTGAGGTTGGAAGATCAGGTTGTTGGCCTGTGAGCGATTCTCTCCAGGTGAGAGAGTGCGTAGAGGAAGGAGAGAACTCCTGGAAGGAACCCTGTAGCTTCCACAGAGCCTGAAGACTTTTGGTCTGGTCTGTTGCTGTAACCCAAGGCAAGGGAGGTTAGCATCCGAAGGACTTTCTAAGTGATAGAGAAGGTGTATACTCCTGGGGTGGAACATGCATGTGGGGAATGAGGGTCTGTGGGAAGTGAGTGTGGGTAGTTCCTGGGAGAGAATCCCTTCATTGTGGTTGTGTGTTGTTTTCCATGTAACCTCAGACTAGCCTAGGATTCCTTGCCTTGGGGTGGAGCTTAGTCCCAGCTCGGGGGTGACCCACTGCTGAGATGATGAGCAGTGCGGTCTAAGGCCGGGAGGTTCGTGGAAGGCCTGCACTTGGTTGGTGGAACTTCCACTGTTTCAAAGATAAGTACCAAATGATGTTTTAATTATGTTTTTGTATCTCTGTGTATTATAATTATCATGTATTCTGCTGTGCATTTGGATTAATGTTATTGCCATGGATTATTTATGTTAGTAATAATTCTCATGCTTACTCTGAGCTTAAATGTATTTATTTGCTTAAATGCATGTGGAATATATAATGCCTGTATGAGTTATGTAAAAGGTGTGTACAGATTGGTAACAGAGAGCGATAAAAGCCTTGGCAAATAAAAAAAGGTGTGCTACACCCTCATTCCTCAAACCCGTCACTTTTTCCTTCCTTTTTCTTCAACAAGATTTGTAAAATCTAGATTTATATCCTAAGGCTTATCATCCCATACTCTATATTCTTCGTTGGTTTCGTCTTCCCCAACTCATCTTTGGGGACTTTGGTTGATTCAGTTTTCCTACTTGTTTTTGACCAAAATTTATGTAACTTATTTGTAACATCAAAGGTTACTTCAATAGTTTTATGAACATGACCATTCTCACTCTTTTTTCTCTCTAAGTTGTCATTCTGAAAGCCAATTGCTTTTATATTAGAGGGTGAATTTATTCCCTATTCCTTGGTGCATTTATGAACATTGTCATCGTCTGCACCAGTTTTTCTCTCAACTTTATTGGAAATTTTTCCTCCCTTCGCATGAGATCCATCTTTTTCATTTGTAGTTTGTCCTTATCTCTTCAATGGAACCTCAAGCAACTTATTTTGTTGCTTTATTTTCTCTATTTCTTCAGCTTGAGCCTCGAATTCCCTTAACAACTACCTAAAGGTATCATTAAAATCTATGTAAGCTATCCTCTTTGGATTGTAAATTTATGCAAATTCTTGCTTTACCTTATCTAATAGCTCATCCACATACAAAAAATGCAATATTCTCTAATAAACATCTACAAAAAAATAGCCCTAACTCATTATGAAATGTCCACTTCAAAGTATATGAACCCCCGGGGCCTTCATATAAGTGTTGCGAGCTACATGGTAGAAGGGATTTCTGGGTATTGATAAGCTGCATCACCATATCTTTCCTCCAAAAGACAAGACAAAGTGCCATAAGCTGCATTGTACATGGTAGAAGGGATTTTTGGGTCTAGAGATGGCAAAGAGACATTGTCAACAACTAGAGGAGCAACTAGTGGTGAAGAGAAATAGTAGCTAAGTTATTTTAGTGGAGAAGAGGAAGAATCTTAGACACCAACAAATGCAAACACACATATTGTAGTTTGTTTCATTCTTTTTTCAGTTTTCCATTTCATTTTGATGTTTTTGTTTCTGAAGATGCGCAAGGGGAGGTACCTGGTATAAATACCATGGGAAATCCTGCTTCTCTACCATTGTTGCTTAGTTTGTTCCCATACAATGAACATGATCGATGTGAAGGTGAAGTAGGAGCGGGCTAAGAACCTAAACGTAGTGCACAAGCTGAGGTGGGTGATGGGGATCGATCTTTGAACCTCTCAAGGAATCTCTATTTAGGAGCTATTGCTGCTCCTTGTTATTCAGATCTGGGATTAGGTTAATCTTTATCTTCCTTTGTCATTGTATTTATGGGTTTTTTTGTTATTTTTTTTTCTTTTATTAAATAATCTTAAATACTCAACTGATGTGTTTTGTATAGAGGTTGTCATGCAACAAGTGGAAAGGCATACATGGTGGCGAGGCGGTGAGGTAAGGTTGCGTCCCCGAAAATGAGGTGAGCCTTGAATCCATCATTGTTCAGAGCCTCAGAGAGCCTACAAAAAAAGTGACCACTCACAAATTTATTTTCTTAAATTCATTTGTTAATTTTGACAATTGAAAAATATAAGTAGCATTATTGAAAAAAATAAATTGCGTATGTTCTAGGAAAATCTCCCTACGGACAGGTAGATCTCCTCAAAGAGATAGACTCTTAACTCTAAGACAGAAAGTTCTTATCATGGTCACTGACTTCCTTTTATATCTAGGTGGACTAGTGTGTGAGAAGGAAGGAGAAGAGGAGTACCTTTAATCGACGTTTGTCCCTTCACGCTCCGATTTGAGCTCCAATCTTTCGCTCCTCGATGAATCCTGTAGACAAACAAAGTACAACCACTTCCTACTCTATCAAGATTAGTCCTAAATAGATCTATCTACTAAAGAGAAAAATTCATGTGAGATTGAACACGAATTAGAAAGAAACAGGCCAAGCAAATTATATTAATGAGGACAAAACATTTCTTACAGCTGTAGATAGATTGCAGCAGTCCCATCAAGTCCTCCTTGTCTATCCCTCACTCAAACGATCCACGATCAGAATGACAATAGCTTCACCAATTGTTCCCTATGAGATCATAGGTCTCTTGATTTCAAATCACCTCTGTTCCAGCACCACTTATGAGATCATAAGTCTGGTGTAATTCTCCATTTCCATCCCCCTTTCACCATGAGAAAGATTGCTTATATAGCCTTGGAGAGGCTTTAACCACTTGAGATATCCTTGGGTAAGTTGAGGATTTTCCTCCTTTAGTTGAGGATCTGCCCTAAGATCATGGCTTGATTGAGGATTGAAACTCAACTAACCTCCAAGAATGAATGGATCCTTCCCCCATTCATCTCAACCACTTAACCACTGCCCAGAATAGGCAGCGCTCCCTCAAAAGGGCCATCAGAGCGTTGTAGCGCTCCCTAGTAGGCTTTAGGGGGCGCCAACGCTCCTAAAGTCAATAGCGCTCCCCCAGAAGGGCCAAAGAATCTTTATAGCACTCCAAAACAGTGTGAGGGGGGGCACCAACACTCCTAGAAGAGGTATAGGGGAGCACTCCCTTCCAAAAACCTAGTTTTTTGGATTCCTTCAGATGGAAAAAGGTTAATGAATCCAATTAAGCATTCCTTCTCTTCCAAATCAAGTGTTTGATGTGTGTTAAGTGTCTTCTTGATGTCGTTATAGGTACAACATAGGCATCATGACAGTATGCTTTTCTTGACACTTGCAACACTTGTGAGCAAAATGCGACACTTGCGACACTTACGATGAAGACACCTGCAACACTATCGAAGTGAGTAATTTTGATGTGTAACAGATTGCCCCCCAAAGTATAAATTTAGAAGATGAGAACTGATAACTGAAATGCTTTGTAGACTTTCAAACAAGGGTATAGACATAGAGAACCTGACAGAAGTTGCACACAAACATCCAACAAATATTATGACATGTTTCAAACCCAAGGCAGGCATACCTATGCTTGGGTGATCAAGACTTGCAAGATATGGCCGCCATAAAATACACTGCGGATCCATAATTGTAT
>SNQJ01S0016954.1:106072-141940 GCA_010110895.2 Picea sitchensis
TGAACGAGTCAAATAAAATTTTATTAGAGAAATTTTAAGGGGTAAAACCCTATCTTACCCCATTCATAAGAAGCTTATTTAAACCACTATTGAAGAGAGGAATGACACTTTTTGTTGTTGTTATATGTTCTAAAAATTTGAATTGTGTGTTGCTAATGTTGCCAGATAATAAAGTTGATTTCACCTTACAAATTGCATGTGTTGTTCATAAACTGGTAGATAATTACTAACATAAAATGTTTTATCAGCACTCAGATAGTCAGTGGATAGCAAGGAAAAATACAACGTAAATAATGGTGACACACCACGAGTTGGGGGAAATCTCCCACAACAGAGAAGAAGAATATGACGAAAGGAGGGCGGTGGAAACCCCTCCGGATTTGAATGAAACTGTAAGAAGCCTCATGGAAAAATTACAAAGTTATGAGGATGACAATGAAAGGATGATAAAATAACAAGAAAAACAAATTGAAATTAATAGAGTTCTACTGCAAAGCCTATCAAATATACAAAAGAAACTACAACATGAACCAACAACCAATAATGTGAATAAACATCATACTAAAAAATCCCAAATTCCACTTAAAATACAAAAACATTAAAAAAATTAAATAAATTATATAAAAAAATTTATATAAAAATTGATTCTCTTTAAATTATATAAATATTAAAAAATATCTTACAAAATCATTAAAAATTGATTCTCTTTCACTTATATATAAATATTCATAAAAACATAAAACATATATATTTTGTTGTTTCTTTTTCAATTATATATAATTACAATATTTCCTGATCACTGTAATCATACAATGAAAACATTAAATATTGGTTCTAAATATTCTTATTAAAAAACATATTCATTCTATCAATTTTATTTGTGAATCTTATTCTCCTATTCACTCTTTTGTTTTTCTCCACTTATTTCTTTGTGATATTACATATTGTTTTTATTCATTTTTATATTCTTTAAATCTCCCATCCATTTTCACTTTATTGTTTTTATTCACTTTTATATAAATATCCATTTTATATAAATAATAAGCTTAAGAATATTCTATCCACTTTATTTCTCCACCTCTCAAGCTTTCGTCCATCAGCTTCCATCATTCATTTCACCAAAAGGCCTTTCCGGGCCTACTGAAAAGCAGACAAAACTGTCCCAGGACTTTTATGTAAATGCTTTGAATTAAACGTTAAGGGCAACTTTATATTAGTTTTACGAGGCAGAAGATGGATTGACAGAGGAATGGGAGTTTTTATTCACAGAGAGGCTGGGAAAACTTCTGGCTTGATTGTGTTTTGAAATGGCGGTATTCAACAACGGTGAGAGAAGCCGACACATGATGAAGTTGTTGATTATAAACTTGGTTGGCTGGCTGGGATGGCTATCTCATATTGCTTTAGCACAGCTTGAGTTCAGTGAAGCTGTAACGGGATCCGCTAGTTTTCCTGATGTGGGAATCGCCTGCATAGGAAATTTAGCAGTTTTTATTACAAGCCTATTAAGAGGAAGGCTTGATTTGGAGATTGGTGCGAGAGATGTCCTGGCCACCAATAGAGGTCCCAAACTGAAGGGCATAAGTAGGTTTGGACTGCGCACACGTTATGCTCCTGATGTTGTTATGCTATCAAACAACATGTCCCATCCTTCCATGAGAGAATTTATGAAATATATCTACTATGCCCATGGTGTGAACTCCCTCTTACTCGAATGCCTTCCTTTAAAGTCTGCAGCAGTCACTATAGAGATCTGTGGATGTGGAGGGCTATGTGGATGCATTGTGTTTTGGACAGAGGACGAGACCGCAATCATGCTTGCTCGTCAGATGTGTGGAACACTGAAACGACTGTCTGATGCCCTGTGCCTACTTCCATGTCTGCACTGCCTGAGAAATGGCTGCCATGGGTGCAACAAAGGCCTGTTGCATGTGGAGAATGGGAGATTGACAGAGGGTGACTCAGAGGTGGAATCCCCTGCTGCAGTCTGTGAAATACTTGATATTGATCCAGAATTCATCTGGAAAGAGAGAACTTGTATCTGCATTCCAGTGAGTGGAGCAGGCGATGATGACTGGATAAAGCTGCTGATCAGATGTCTCAGGTCTAAAGATCAAGTAGATAGAGAAGTGAGAGTATTGGCTTCCGATGTCCTGGAAAACTTCATTGCCCAGAGCAGCAGAGGGCACTCAACGGTGGTAGTAGAAGAATATGAGACTGCTTCCTTTATTAAAGAACAATACAGCACTGCTTCCTTAATAGTGCCAAGGTTCATAGAAATATTAGTCAACGTTGTACTAACTGGCTGGTTAAGAGTGGATGGTTTCTCTAGCTCTCTGGTAGCCAGAAGAGCAGTAAGAGATTATGTCGTGGACAGCAAAGGAACTGGCTTTGCTGCCAATGCATTTGTAACCAGTGCTCTGGTCAAGTGTAATGCCAATAGCACTTGCCAGCTGCTGAGCTTTAGAGGTTGTCTTGTAGGCGTGAGATCCTTGTCCTTAATAGTGGGTTGTGTGAACTTGATCTGTTCCATCAGTTGGGCTGTGCTTATTGGGTTTGAAGGAAGTGCCAGCAAATGGTATGTAATAAACTCTATGCCACCCTCTAAACCTAGAGTTGCTGTGATAATGGCAGCCATTGGTATTGCTTTGGGCATGGACTGCTTGCATTTGTATTTAATTAGGAGAGAGAATTTACATTTAAGTACAAAAAAGAGTCTTATGGTTTGGGGAGTCATTGGTTTGGAGATAGGGTGCATTGTAGCAGGAGGAAGTTTGGATACAAAGAAGGGTAGTGGGAGATGGATATATAGTGCTATGCAAGGCCTGGTTTGGGTCAAGTGGGGAATTGGCAGTTATCTTCTCGGTGACCGTGATGATCGAGTGGAATATGATCGATTAAGACATAATGGTGAACCTATATATCCTCAAGGAGTATATGTGAACTTCATTTCTAACGATATTTCCAGGGTATTTAGCTATGGAATTATGGTGTACTCTTCTGCATTCTTGCTGAATGCTATCTTGGCTGGAGTTCGGGGCAAGTGGGAATACTTTCCATCTTGAGATATTTTTTATAAAAAATCTCCGGGCCTATTTTTTTAACAAGAAGAAAAGTATTTATATTGCCTGATAAACCAGTTTTTACATATATGGGGATGACAATTAATCATTTATCTTGATGATATTGCTGGTTTCCCCATAAGAAATTCCCTTTTCTAGCTTTACAGAACTTCATTTCTATCTCTTTTTACTGACAGACAGACGCACTGATTTTGTCATGACATAGACACACTGATTTTGTCATCTCAAAGACACTTATCACTTTTACAAACACCATGAAATACTTTAAAACATCAACTTCTTTATAAACTGTAGCCAAATTTTCAAAATGCTGTGGTTCAAACTTCTTTTCCTCTGTCTCCCTGACTCAAGTTTTCTTCATTCGGTGTCTCTTGGAACATAAAAGATGCTCTGTTACTCTCTCTGTTGTGTGCCTGAGCTTCCGGAAATTCTGTTCACTCTTATCAAGTTTTAAAGTTCTACAGGATGGGTGGAAAATTTGTGCATTCATGTCCATACGCGCCCAGATGTTTGAGAATTCCATCCGTGATGGAGGCTGCTCCATTGGCCATTTGATCGGCTTCTTGATTGTATTTTATTAAGACATGAAGGAACTTCATAGCCGAGAAGGACCCTAGGAGTCCATGGCATGTTTGGACTCCCCTGTTGACTCTTAAGTTTTTTATGGCATGGTCACCCTGTAGCACTGAGATGATTACCTTAGAGTCTCCTATACATATGACATCTCCATCTGTGAGCTATGAAAAAATTTCCAACCCCTTCAGCGCTGCCATTGATTCTGCAATACTATTTGTGTTTAAACCGATGCTCCAAACATATTTGCATACAACACCCCCTCCAGGATCATGAATTACCCCTCCCAAACAAGAAGGGATGGGATTTCCTTTAGACACTCCATTGAACATAAATTGTGCTTCTTCTGAGCTTTTATCAACGCTACTATGTCAATGTTGGGAGGCTCCAGACTGAACAGGCTTATGTTGAGGTGGGTGGGCTGTGTTGTGTTGATCCTTGACCAACTCTGAAATACTCCAGGTATCAAGCCAAACTTTTTCTCTATTCTCGTATTGACTAGAGTTGCTCTTAATTCATAGACTTATTATTGTTTCTCTAATCATGGCTAGAACAAAGTGTTTAACGTTGGTCCAACACTCTGATTTTATCATTGATCATTATGTGGTTTTGATTCAACGAAACTTTCCAAAAGCTAAATCCGGGGATCAAGTTCTAGATTGCTTTGATCAGGGGCCATTTTTTGAAGAGAGCCTAGGTATTGAAAATCTGATCCCAACTCAGGGGCCTAGTGAATACTGGAACCCAAACATCAAGTAGGATTAGATTTCAAACAGCCACAGACAATTTACAATTGAGAAAGAGACGAAGAGACGATTGAGCTTCAGATTTACAGAAGGGACACCAGGATGGGCCATAGATACTTCGTTTTGAAAGGTTTCCAGCTGTGAATTATTTTTATATGCCATGGTCCAAATGAAAAAACTTACCGTGGGAATGCTGTGACATTGCTCTATTCCAATGCTGAGATTGAGGGGTGTTCTTTTACCCAAAGGCCCGGTGTAACCTTCTTTCCCGGAGTAGTTACATTGCTCTATTCCAATGCTGAGATTGAGGAGTGTTCTTTTACCCAAAGGCATGGTGTAACCTTCTTTCACGGAGTAGTTACCTGATTAAATCAAATTTGAAGGGCAGGGTCATATTTTAAAAATTAAAGAAGGCTGTTGTTGATATAGCTCCCCATCCGGAATCAAATTTGAAGTTGTAGGTCATATTTTAAAGAAAAGCTGTCATCGTTGATATAGCTCCCCATCATGATCAAATTTGAGATTGAGGGGTGTTCTTTTACCCCAAAGGCATGGTGCAACCTTCTTTCACGGAGTAGTTATCTGATTAAATCCCCATTCAGGATCAAATTTGAAGTCCAGGATCAAATTTGAAGGGCACGGTCATATTTTAAAAATTAAAGAAAGGCTTAAAAATTAAAGAAAGGCATCAAATTTGAAGGGCAAGGCCATATTTTAACGAAAAGCCGTCATTGTTGATATAGCTCTCCATCAGGATCAATTTGAAGGACAGGATCATATTTTAATTTGAAAAGGCTGCCATTGTTGTAACCCTTCTACGTTGAATAAAGTTAAAATAAATTATTATTTTCATCAAAAAAAAGAAAAATGGATCAAAATTTTAACCATTTCAATTTGTTTTAAAGATATTTTTTAATAAATTTAAAAATGTAAATAATTAAAAAGGATTTTGTTTAATTGTTCTACATTTTGATATTTTTTTCGTTAGAATGGGGTGACATAAATCTGTATGAAATCACTATTTTTTGTTGTTTAAAATCTATTTTTGAATGCAAAAATGAATTAAACATGCTGAAAAACCCATGGAACACTCTGATTATACAGAAATAATCACTCAAATTTGAATATCTAACAATTACTCACCTGATTATGAACAAATATCCTCAAAAAATATCACCAGAAAAAAGTCAAAATTGTAATAAAAAAACTTCTACTGTGATTGAAACTACATTTCTACATAACCAATTTGTTAAAATTCACCCATATATTATCCATGCTTCCAACGTTGAACCAAGAGGTTTAGGTCCTGTTTCCCAATCTCCGTTGCCTGGATAAAATTAACCATTAGAAGAAAGGTGTTTGACTTCGCATCACATGTAAAAAAAACTCCTCCAAACCTTATTTTACATAAAAGGTGAAACTGTGTTCGATTCTGTCTTGAAGGGCATTTTTTAAATGACTGAAAACATACCTTTAGGGTTTGCATTGTGACCTGCATCGATTCCATTCTTCTGAAGCACTCTTACAGCTGACTATCAGACTTCAACGTGCAAGGGAATTGATTATTGAGAGAGATGAGCAAACCCTTATGTATGCAGTTTTGAAGACTTCTTGTCGTTTTAATAAAGAATACATGAATAGAAATGCAATGTGTTTAATAGTGCTAATGAAAAATCACCTATCAAAAGACTCTTGCTTGCATGAGCTTATTTAATAAAACTACTCGATGTTTAACCGACAAGACATACTATGGGTTTGCAAGAGTATCTTTGATCCTAAAAGCCTCTCTCGGAACTTCCTCAATCTCTTTGGTGAGGGATTCGGCCTCATGTTGAAGACGTACAAAACAGTCCGCAACAGAGACACAGTGAAGCAATAAAACTGGGCAGTGGGTATATTGCAGCCCAGAATACATAGAGTAGTGAATAACAATAAAATAACTGCTCAACACATCAAATAAATATCTGGATGCATAGTTTCGATACCAATGATAGTACTCACGAGGCAAAAGAGAGGGCCTAAACAAAGAAATCCGTGATCGATAATTACACAAATCATATATATCTGTTTTAACAGTTTTTACTCAACTGGGACAATTTCATTAGATAAGATAAATCTCATATCAGCGTCCTTCAAAACCACGGCTACATCGTAGTGCAGGCTTGAACACTCACACTCCCTTTTTTAGCGCCTCACAACCCTGATCAAGAACTTGATCAATCAAGAAACTAAAAATCCCCAACAAACAACATTACTTACCATTTCGATGAGGTCATGGATATGAATGGATGGACTCCTTGTTTCATGCAATTAAATGCGGCTGCTCAAACCACCAAATATGCATTTTTTTTCCAAATCCCAAAACACTATAAAGAAACCCAAAATTATGCCTTGTATCCCACTAAATTTACCGAGATAACAGAGCGAGAAGATCTTTTGTTGTTGTTACCCCTTCCTGGTTAAGAAATTGAAAAATCTAAAAGAGTAGGCATTGTAAAAGATATTAGAATTCCGAG
This sequence comes from Picea sitchensis, assembly GCA_010110895.2. Lineage (NCBI taxonomy): Eukaryota > Viridiplantae > Streptophyta > Pinopsida > Pinales > Pinaceae > Picea > Picea sitchensis. The sequence goes on from SNQJ01S0016954.1 coordinate 112,991, forward strand.
ATAACAGAGCCAGAAGATCTTTTGTTGTTGTTACCCCCTCCTAGTTAAGAAATTGGAAAATCTAAAAGAGCAGGCATTGTAAAAGATATTCGAATTGGATTGGAGATGATGATTGTAGTGGGTGGTGTTAGCACTAGAAGTCACCCTCAAATTGTATAGAAGGTAAGCCCAATACCCATCAGTTTATACAGTAAATGTAAATGAGTTTTAAGAGGCCAAATGGAGAAGACTCAATGAAAATAACGTTTTAACTCAGAAATCTGGACTGGTATGCACAAGCAATTGAGGTCTTGGATCAACTTCCATCAGTAAGTTGGAGTAAAGGTGACTAGGAGGAAGACTTTGGTGAGAAAAGTGTAGAGGTTTCTCGTGAACATCGGGCCTTCCAGCAGCCTAAGGAAGAAAAACTTAAACACAAGATCCTCTTGGATTCAAATTTCAAGGAAACCGAAAGAAATCATAACAACATTATAATCAAACATTCATCATAATACAGTCACAACAATCCATGTGAATCAGTCAATCATGAACTCTCTCAGTATCAGAGAAAAATAAAATGGAGTAAGAAAGTTGACTTAGATTAATCAAGAAATCTCAAATCAAGACATAACCAAAGAACTAGTGTTCTTCATCAAAATATTACAATAGCAGGGAGCCTAGCTCAACCATTCCACCTTAACAAAATATCAAAACTGCCTATATATACTAAAAATGTTGCAACCACCAAGAATGTGATCGGACCCCTGCATTCAAAGTTTCCAGCCGGCGCTTACTCTGTCAGCCTGTGTAGGCCTTCTTATATCAGACGCGAGCCTGGTTTAATTATGTGCTTTGCAGGAAGATCCGTCCCTTGGGAAACTTCGGATTGACAAACTCCCCCCACGGCCATTCTCAGTATGCTTTCCATTTATGGGGTGAGACGAGGTCTCAACTGCCACCCCCATTTCCATTAACTACCTTCATGGGGGTCAGGACGAGGCCTGACACCCATGAATATTCCAGGCGGTGCCCACGACTTCTTTGAGTCAATCTCGGTGCCTCGAGGCCATCCAGATCTTCTTCTATGACCAATACGGGCGCTTTCAACCTTTGGCGCAACTCCTCTCCATCACTCCATCCTGCATGCGACCTCGGGCCATAACTTGGTGCTCATATCCAAAGGCACTTCAGGATTTCGTCCTTCGCAAACTTATGTCGTGATCCATGCTAAAACCTCTGATTCGTGAAACCACGAATTCTCGAATCTGGTGCTACACGTCCCTCTGAATGGGACGACTCCTGTTGATTTCGGGCTTCGGGACTTCAGGGCCTTCGGGACTTCGACGCTTTTCTCATTTTAAAACTCCCGAAGTAAAACTCCCGGAGTGATAGCTCTGATGACGTGTGGCATTCTGGATTTGGACAATCGAGATCCACTTTGGGTCTCCGGGCTCCGGGAAAACGAAAGCTCAAATCTCGCTTACACTTCCATGCACTTTTACTCGGAGCTATCGATCTATTGACATGTGGCTCTCGTTGATCAACGACTCAGATTCTCTTCGAGCCTTCGAGACTTCGGGCACTTCGGGACTTTGGCCACTTTAGTACTTTGCAATGTTTAACTCCCACAATTCTCTGGAGCGCCGAACTCCAAAGCGAGGGATTTGCCTCCACGCGTCCTCGGCTTTTTATGGCTCAGATTATTTCGGGAATTCCACACACTTCTCACTTCGAAACTCTCGAAGTTGATTTCCCCGAACACTTGGATCAACTACCACTTGTCCCTTTAAAGATCAACAACTCATGAGTTTTCTTCAGGCCTTTTGCTCCAGTGCTATACTTCGCGCAACTTTAAGATTCTAAACACCCGCAAGCCACTAATCTGAACTCCACATGGAATTCCCGTCGTTGAAAGTTGAACCTGCCTTTTTGTTTGATTCGGGTCCAAAACAAACCGCTTTGAGTGTTGTGCTTTAAGCCCGCAGTGTCGTGCTTTAAGCCCGCGATTGCGGCCTGTGTAAACAAAGACTTGGACGACTGGATAGGGGCTTGGGAAAACAACAGGACGAGTGATTGAAACAAAAGGAGATGGGTGTTCATATTTAGAGGAAAACATAAAGGCTTCGGGCCGAGACATTTTCAGGTAAGACATCAAGGAAAACCAGGTCTTTTAAACAAAAAGAGGCGAACAAAACTGACTTACCAGTCGAAGGGAAAACTTTAAGACATGGCCCGCGAAAGAGAGAAAGACAAGGAAATGATAGAGACTTAGGTATTCACAACAGAGCCATACAATTCTTGACAACCCTATGTGATAACATTTGGCTTCATAGGGGATGGCATGCTCCCTGCGAGCTGCCAGAACACGCAGTTCTAGTGCCTTAGTTGTTGAGCTATGGAGCCTAGCTCAAAACTTTCGTTGAAGAAAATAGGGAGATATGTACACTACTCTACTAAAACGAAAAACAAATACATGGGTTCCAGAAGGAGCTTATTTATATACAATCCTAGTCTAACTGACTTTTACAACGCGCTAGGTGAAAGCAAAATTCCACCATAGCCACCCAGATTGTCTAGTAATATAATTCTTCTTCACTTCATTGCAGATAATCCATAAAAAGCTTGGGAGGTATGAAAACAGATTGAAAACATGGCTTGAAACACTGACCATACCCCCAAATGATGATAAGATGAATAATTTTGCTGGCTTCAATGCTTTTGGAAAACACGACTCCATATATAACCCCACAGGGTCACAAAATTTGTAATCAGGAAATATCAACTGGTAAGAAATTAACTCTTGTCCTTCATTGTGGCTCACTCGTTGTTCGATGTTCTTAGGTGGGTAGAGAGTTGATATGGGTCGGCTGATCCCAGGTGATATTTGCTCGTTTACAAGTCCTGGACAGGAGATAAACTGCCCACTTAACTCATCCTTTACATGTTTCTCTGTGTCTTCTGAGGGTCCAGGATGGTTGATTTCCACCCAATGCTTTTCCTTAATGAATAAAGGAAAAGGATCTATAGTTTGGTCTTAGAAATCTTTCATGAAACCATACTCACCTGTGAGTATCGTTGAAATAATTCCATTTGAAAATTTTAGAAAATCTGAAACATATGACTCCTTGTATATGGCCACAGGATCATGAATAACGTGACATAAATCTGGTTGCTTTAGAGGACCAGGTTGTTCCTCTGTAAATGCCTCTCTGCTTGCAAATAAATGACCTCCTTGTTCTTTCGAAACCAACTCTTAATCACCAACAATTGCAGTCTCTCCTTCATAAGAATGATCATAAGATAATGGTAAAGTAGGATTTAAAGCATCACAACTATGATCAGCCAAGAACATAGATCTATGCAATCAACCACTACTTCGTGCTCAAAATGTTCTGAAAACTGATCTTAAGATTGATATGCATCCCTGCCCATAGAAAAATCTGCAACTATTGAAGGATCTGATTCCAAATGTGAATCACACCCACTTCCTCATTGTTGTTCCAGATCTGAATTATATTGATTGCCTTCTTGCTCAGAATTTGAAACATACTGACAGACTTCTTTCTTATGCACATGCAACTCTTCAAGACATGCTTGCATACAAACCCCCCTGCTAGCCCTGATGTTCTCTTCGAATTCTTCAGCATCTTCAAATAGGTATCTTAACGATGAAGTTTTTCTTTCTCTCAGGAGAAGGACAAGCTCTGGATGTTGAGCCATGACATAGTACACCATGGCAGCAGTCTCTGTGGATCTGGTCTCCACAGGCATACTATGATAAACACTGTAAAACATCCTATTGAAGATAGCCAAGGCTTCCTCTTCCCCTCTCCTCAAGTCATTAAACTCAAACCAATACTGATAAGGGAACTTGTTCTCACCCCAACACTTTAAAAAAGCTTTGCATAGCTCGATCCAAGAACCAATAGAACCGGCTCCCAAACATTTAAACCACACAACAACATCTCCAGAAAAAGAATGTGAGAACAACCTCACGGTAACATCCTCATGAACAATCTCAAAGTGATCAACAAAGTTCTCAAAGGCCTCCAAGTGCCTCTCATTTGTAACATGATCCTCCCCAAAAAACCAAGGAAGATACTCAAAGGAATAAAGAGGATAATAAAGGTCAAGTGGCAGCCTTAAAGGTTTAAACATCTTGTCTCTAATCTTAGCTTGAAAACTGGTGGGTTGAATATGAGGTTTAACAAGAAGATGGATAGGTTTGGCAGTAATAATGGAAGGCAATGGGATTGAGAGGGCTTTGAATCATTTTCAACCCCCTCAAGGCTACAAGGGTGATCAATTTCACGAGGAAATCCAATACAAATCTCACTTTTATGAATAGGTTGAGGAGAAGACACAAGATCAACATGTACAACACAAGAAGAGGGCATGTCTTCTTCTTCCAAGGATGGATAAATAAAGGAAGGCTTATTATCATCTAAATAGACAAAGCAGAGGATAATCCTTTTTATATGTAAAGGGAAAGAGAGAAATGAGTTGATAAAGAAAAACATGATTTCATGAAGAAAGCTCATAAACCGATACCTGGTCTTCCCCTTTGGTATGGTCATCTTTTTGTCAACAGGGTCCTCCCCAATGGAGTCTTTGATTGTGGATTCGCCAGGTGAAAATTGCAATCTTCAATGGTTCTGATGTCTGATGCACCTTCAAAATCAAAATCTCTTTGTCATTCTATCCCAGGGAAATGTCTTCAATTCGTTCCCCAGCAACTACACCAAGAAATGTTAGCACTAGAAGCCACCCTCAAATTGCATAGAAGGTCAGCCCAATACCCATCAGTTTATACAGTAAATGTAAATGAGTTTTAAGAGGTCAAATGGAGAAGACTCAATGAAAATAACGTTCTAACTCAAAAATCTGGACTGGTATGCACAAGCAATTGAGGTCTTGGTTCAACTTTAGTCAGTAAGTTGGAGTAAAGGTGAGTAGGAGAAAGAATTTGGTGAGAAAAGTGTAGAGGTATGTCATGAACATCTGGCCTTCCAACAGCCTAAGGAAGAAAAAATTAAACACAAGATCCTCTTGGATTCAAATTTCAAGGAAACTGAAAGAAATCATAACATCATTATAATCAAACATTCATCATAATACAGTCACAAAAATCCATGTGAATTAGTCAATCATGAACTCTCTGAATATCAGAGGCAAATAATATGGAGTAAGAAATCTAACTTAGATTAATCAAGAAGTCTCAAATCAATACATAACCAAAGAACCAGTGTTCTTCATCAAAATATTACAATAGCAGGGGGCCTAGCTCAACCATTCCATCTTAACAAAATATCGAAACTGCCTATATATACTGAAAATGTTGCAACCACCAGGAATGTGATCGGACCCCTGCATTCAAATTTTCCAGTCGGCACCTACTTTGTCAGCCTATGCAGGTCTTCTTATGTCAAACACGAGCCTGACTTAGTTATGTGCTTTGTAGGAAAATCCGTCCCTCGGGAAACTTCGGATTGACAATCTCCCCCCATGGCCATTCTCAGTATGCTTTCCATTTATGGGGTGAGACGACATCTCAACTACCGCCCCCATTTCCATTAACTACCTTCATCGATATTGGGACGAGGCCTGACACCCATGAATGTTCCAGGAAGTGCCCATGACTTCTTCAAGTCAATCCTGGTGCATCGAGGCCATGCAGAGCTTCTTTTGTGACCAATACAGGTGCTTTCGACCTTTGGCGCATCTCCTCTCCATCGCTCCATCCTACATGCGACCTCGGGCCATAACTTGGTGTTCATATCCAAAGGCGCTTCAGGATTTCGTCCTTCACAAACTTACATCGTGCTCTATGCTAAAACCTCTGATTCGCGAAACCGTGAATTCTCAAATCTGGTGCCACACATCCCTCTGAATCAGACAGCTCCTATTGATTTCGAGCTTCGAGACTTTAGACCTTCAAGTCTTTGGGCCTTCGGGACTTCGACGCTTTTCTCATTTTAAAACTCCCGAAGTAAAACTCCCAGAGTGACAACTCTGATGACGTGTGGCATTCTGTATTTGGACGACCGAGATCCACTTCGGGTCTCCGAGCTTCGAGAAAACCAAAGCTCAAATCTCGCTTACTCTTCCATGCGCTTTTACCCGGAGCTGTCAATCTATTGACACGTGGCTCTTGTTGATCAACGACTCAAATTCACTTCAAGCCTTCGGGACTTTGGCCACTTCGGGACTTTGGCCACTTTGGTACTTTGCAATGTTTAACTCCTACAATTCTCCGAAGCGTCGAACTTCGAAGCGAGGGATCTACCTCCACGCGTCCTCAACTTTTGATGGCTTAGATTATTTCGGGAATTCGGGCTTCGACTCTTCAGGGATTCCACACACTTCTCACTTCGAAACTCCTGAAGTTGATTTCCCCGAACACTTGGATCAACTTCCACCTGTCCCTTTAAAGATCAACGACTCATGCTCTCTTCGGGCCTTTTGCTTCGGTGCTATACTTTGCGCAAATTTAATATTCTGAACGCCCACGAGCCGCTAATCTGAACTTCACATGGAATTCTCGCCATTGAAAGTTGAACCTGCCTTTTTGCTTGATTTGGGTCTAGAACGGACCGCTTTAAGTGTCACGCTTTCAGCCTGCGGTTGCGGCCTATGTAAACAAAGACTTGGACGACTGGATAGGGGCTTGGGAAAACAACAGGATGAGTGATTGAAATAAAAGGAGATGGGTGTTCATCTTTAGAGGAAAACAGAAAGGCTTCAGGTCGAGACTTTTTCAGGTAAGATATCGAGTAAAACCAGGTCTTTTAAACAAAAAGGGGCAAACAAAACCGACTTTACCAATCGAAGGGAAAACTTTAAGACGCGATCCGCGAAAGAGAGAAAGACAGCGAAATGATATAGACTTAGGTATTCACAACAGACCCATACGATTCTTCACAACCCTATGTGATAACAGGTGGGAATAACTGTTACCATTGCTCAAGTTTTTTTGCCTATGTTTTTGGACCCTATCCTATCAACGAATCATTTCACGATATATGTCGCTTCATTACAAGTTTGCATATGTTGTCGCGTCAAGTAAGCCTGGAAAGTTATAGTGCCACATGAAGATTGGAAATAGAAGGGATAAGGCAACTACAACTTAGTATTGGGGAGATGTTGAGGCTTAGTGTTATGTCATCAAAATTATGGTTATCTTAGTGGATATTAATCATCATTATCATTAATAATAAAAATTAATAAAAATAAAGGCAGTTCAATTAAAAAAACATTTATAGCCACAAGAAATAATGAAAAAATAAAATTACATTTAAATTGGATTCCTTACCGTGTAATTTTTTTTTAATTGAGTCCACTTTATTTTTGTTATTGTTATTTCGACCTTTTTTTAATAGGTGTAATTTTTTTTTTTAATTTCACTCTATGTCAAGTTTTACACATTGGGTGTAATTGTTTTTTACTTTATTTTTTATTATTGTTATTTTTTTAAATTGAACAGATTTTATTATTGTTGTTGTTATTTCAACATCACCCCATATTTGGGGTAGAGCACCTTGGGTGCAATAAATTAGATACACATTTGAAAAAAAATATTCCAACTAAAATATTGTCTTTTCAATTCTTGAAAATGTTAAAATTTAATAAACAATGAGATACATAAGTTGAAATTTCAATAAAAAGTAATAAGAAGCATACATTGTAATTTTAAACATAACTTTTTCATGGGTTATATATACATTAATAATAATAATAATTCATGAGAGACATGCAAAATAGATTAGAGAATCCATACAAAGGATCTTTTTGAAACCCTATGCATCAAAGACTATTTTTTTGGATTAAACAATTGTATTAAAGCTATGGACAAGCTATCGACATTGTGCCCAGAACTAACCTCTGGCATAGGTTAGAAGAGCTTAAAGTTCCTTTCGAGTTAAGAGTTGTTGCAGTAAGGCTATATGAGAAAGTTATCGCCAAGTTTAGGAACACTAAGGGTTGGTAAGAAGAAATTAATTGTAATATAGGAGTCAAGCAAGGTTGTCCCCTATCCCCTACCCTTTTCGATATATATATTGATAAATTAGAAGATTGTTTGGAGGATGTGGGTTATGTTGGCCCAACTCTCGCTAGTATAGTCATCCTCCTCCTTTATGTTGATGGTATTGTTCTTATGATAAAGATTCCCTATGACCTAGGTAAACAAATAATAACCCTCAAGGACTTATGCTTTAGCATGGGCATGACTATGAACACTGACAAAACAAAGGTTATGATACTTTTGTTTATGACAACAATAGCTTGGAGGAAGTGTCTTCATACAAGTATCTTGGAATCAATATCCACCACAAGTTCAATTGGAACTATAGCATTAAAAAAAGGATAAATGGAGGGTGGAAAGCTTATTATGGGCTCGAAAACAATTGTAAATCAACATACCTTTGGATTTGGGATAAAAAGAAACTCCTCTTTCATACTCTCGTCACTCTATTTAAATTATATGGATGTTAAGTTTGGGGTTGCAATATATCTATAGAATTCTAGAGAAAAATAGAACAGATCCAAAAGAATTTTATAACTTACAAGATCAAAATTAAGGGCAATACGCCCTATCCTATCCTCTTCATAGAAGCAATCATTTCCCCCATTGAAAGCATTGCTATGATTAGATGCCTAATGTACAAGAACAAGATAAACAACATGGATGACAAGAGGTTTCCCAAAATTGCTTCAAAATCTATCCAAAACCACCAGCGGCTCAAGCGGGGATGGCATAAAGATGCCAAATCTTGGCTAAATCATTAGGGAATACAAGAAGAAGCCATCATGAAAAATATTGATAATATTACAAATATTATCACTTCTAAATTTAAGGAGAATATGTGGCGTGATATAGAATTAATGGATAAAAGGAAATTAAGATACTACAAGGAGGTGATCAACCCTAATTTAGAAGATTAAATTACATATCAGTTTTGAAAAGTGCAAAAAAGAAAATCAACATTTCTAAAATAAGAACAAACTCTCATGAGCTACATAGTGAAACTGGGTGTTGGAAAACTCCCAAAACACCATGGGATGAGAGAATATGTCACCTTTCTGACAATAAGCGAGTAGAAGATGAAAAATACTTCCTCTTGGATTGCACTTCCTATACCCATATTAGATCCCAATTTAAAAATATATGCCACATAACTGACCTTCCTAACCTACTAAGCCATCAAAACTATGGTGATGTTGGAATGCTTCTCTCAATGCTTTTTGAGCATAGAAATGCAATTTTAAAGAAACTGAAGTAATCTCTTACCTTCTTAAGATATGATAGACCAAGTGGTCTCAGTGGACGTTAATTATCATCACCATCATCATCATCATCATTATCATCACCATCATCAATAATAAAAATAAATGTGGCTTAAATAAATAAAAAACAATTACAGGCACAGCTTAAAACTTGACATGGAATGAAATAATAATAAAAAAATTGCACTTTAAGAAATTGATGAAGCAATTGATTGACTTTTTTTTAATAGGTGTAATTTTTTTTAGTATTTCATTCCATGCCAAGTCTTACATTGTGCATGTAATTGTTTTTTAATTGAGTGGACTTTATTTTTATTATTGTTATTTCTTTTAATTAACTGAATTTTTTTATTATTATCCTTATTTCAACATCTCCCCCATACTTTCTGTAGAGCACCTTGGGTGCAATAAATTAGATATACATTTGAAAAACATTATTCAAACTAAAATATTGCCTTTTCAATTCTTGAAAATGTTAAAATTTAATAAACGATGAGATAGATAAGTTGAAATTTCAATAAAAAGTAATAATAAGCATACATTGTAATTTTAAATATAACTTTTTGATGAGTTATATATACATTAATTGTTGGTTGTGGAGCATGATTATCTTCCTGATTCAGATGTCTTTGTTTTCATCCATTTTTATACCTCATGAAGACTGTACACGCCTCCACGTGGGGGGGTTGTAGGGAGGGATTTCCCCCCCTGCGAGGTCTGAGGGGCTCATCCCCTTGTCTGGGGGGTTCGGAGGAAAGTGGGCCCCCGATGGGGGTTCATGGGCGAAGCCACCGAAGGAAAAATTTCCTTGTAAATGTATATTGTAATTTCATAGTAAATATGGATCGTTCATTATAAGGTCACAGATATGACAGTAGAAGTTATGTTAGGGTTTTTTGCCCTAGAAGACAACCCTCTTTTATGACAGAATTGTATTATGACCGTGTATCATTGCAAATATTGTATTCTGAGAGAGGAGACTGTGAGAGAAAGAAGAGGAAGTTACAGTGGGTGTGTTGTAGGTTGTATCCCTTCATTTTGTTGGATAATAAAAAGGAAGGACTTGGAAATTTCTTTGGTGGATGTAGCCCACACTGGGTGAACCACGTATATCTATGTCTCTATTGTATTGTGTATCTTTTGTGTTTTATTTCCACATTTGTTTTAATTTATTGTTCCGTGATCCTATTTTTTCTAACATTAATAATAATAAAAATCCGTGAGACATGAAAAATAGATTAGAGAGTCGATACAAAGGACCTTTGTGAAACCCTAGGCATCAATGATTATTTTTTCGGATTGAACAATTGTATTAAAGTTATGGCAATCGAGATTTGGTAAAAAAAATCTCCAAATTCATGTTAACAAAAATCTCCAAATTCGAAAATGTTGGAAGACAAGAGATCTTCTATCTCACTTGTTCAGTGCAACACAAAGAGGCACGTAGGGGAGCATGCAAGGAGTTTTGTTTGCCTAATTTTCTTGGATGCCCTCACAATAGATCATTCCACAGATCAATTGCATGGTGATATGATTTTACATGTGCACAATGCACAAACCCTCTTTATGATTGGTTGGAATAAGATTTATGTCTAGATCTATGGATCTACATCACTTCTTCAGATCATATCATAGCCTAAGATCTCTTCCTCGGACCAAATGACAACTTGCTCTCATATTACTCACATTACATGGATTTGTTTGTTCAAGTGCACAGAGAGGCACTTAGTGGGAGTGATGATAGGCGACAAAGTGTTTAGGGTTTGATAGACCAGGCTTCAAATATAGGATTTAGATTACAATGGAATGGAGGTGGCTTCATTTTTTGCAATGTGACATATCCATAGCCAGATTCAGACAACAAATCATTCAAGATTTCGTTATGGGTTAGATTTGAAAAAAACAATATTTTGTAGAAATGGGTAGGGAAGGGAAGGACCCTGTTGGGGAAAATGAGTTGATGAAATGAGAGGAAATAGACAAGCATCAAAGAAACAAGAGGTAGAACATTTGTTTACTCAAATTATTAAGGAATCCAAGGTATGAAGCTACTTCTCCTAACACTAGCCATTACATTCAATATATGAAATACCACGCTATAATTGCCAAATTTATGGGCATATAGCCTTCTAAAAAAGCACTCTTAAGTTGGATCCAATCTATATGGAAACCCAAGGGCCAAATGGATCTAAAGTTGGGATCCAAGGGAAATGATATTTGAAGAAGGTCCTTAATTCTTGTTGGTTAGATATCTGACTTATTACTTCTTCTTGAGTTGACCTAGATTCGGATCTCAACAGGTTTCCAACAAAACCCTCTAAAACTATCGACTCTCCTGGTAAACCAGAAGGAAACATTGCACATAGAGTGCACAACATAGTCTCACTCGAGATATCTCTATGGGTGACTGCAATACCTAGGTTTTTGCAGTCTAGGAATGAGTGGGGATATGAGATTGTGTTCTTCCTTCTTTATGCATTAACCTTGTTCTTGAATTAAGTATTTCTAGGATTCATTCCTCTTTAACCTTATGCATGCATGCTACTATTTATAGTTAATCATTCATTCATAACCTAACTACCAACATAAAGTAAATAATCGATAATCATCACACAAAACACAAGTTTTGCCGTGGTTCACCCCCTCCTCGAGCTACATCCACAAAGATATGTCTTCTCTACTCTTTTATTTAATCTACTGCAAAATATAGTGTTGCGCGTATTACATCTCAGTAATACAATCAAAATCAGGGCAATAATCCTTTATGAGGCGGACTAGATCACACTAGGGTCCTCAGCCTGCGACCTAACCCCCAAGGACTCTCCTATTCAACTATTTTATTCCACAACTTCTATCAATCAACCAAAAACTATGACAACACCAAATTACCAACCTCGACTCTAGACCTCCTAGGACTTTATTTATACTATTTTACAGACTTATAGTTGTTACAATCCTTAAAAAGAAAACTAACCCTATCATGGTTAGGCTTTCCTGTCTCCTCACTGCGTGGCTTTTCCTCTTGCATGTTTCTTTTCTTCTTTTTCTGCATGCTTCTTTCTTTCCAGTTGTTGTGCTTGCTCCAAAAATAGGTATTCCTTTCCAAAAATAAGTCTTTCCTCAAAATAGACATGCTCCCAACATGCGCCCAACACTGACATGTGGCTCGTCCTGAGCCACTCAGGTGGTGCATGCTCCTTGAACAACCTCTACCAAGCTGTGAAACTTTCCTTCCAATTCTTCCCCTTTTGCTATGATGTGCACAACTTTCCCTGTAAGCTCTTCTACCCTCTACGATGTGATATGTTCCTTGAGAGACTCTACACTCTCAACATGATTCTGATCCATTCTTGTCTTCTCCTCCTCCAGTTCCGCAATTATTTGTGATGCTTTCTCTTAGATATGTTCTAACTGGGATTGTATGGCCTGCTTTTTATTCTATGCAATCTTCAATACTATCTACAAGGTCTTCATCTCTTTCATGCCCTTCAATCACTTTGTAATGCTCATGGACTTTTGTCTTTGCTTCAACTCATGGATTGCAGTGTTGATCTCCTCCTCTTGTTGATCTAGTTGTTGGGCCCTGTCATCTTCCTCCAACGTCGTCCATAGCTACACGGTTCTATTAAAAAGTTGTGTGGCCTTTTGAGATTATTTCTCCATTATTTCCACTTTTAAAGCTTCATATTGTTCCCTTTCGGCTGTAACTTCAGAAGGAGTAGTTGGGGTTAACTTTTCTTTAAGTTCCTCGATCTCTTTTTTGTAGTATTTGAGCATCTGAGCGATGATTTGGATATGTTCTTCTACATTACTCATGGCTTCCTGCGCGTTGTTTGGAATTCTTGTGAAGAATTACTTAAGCTTATGATCTAATTTATCTGCGTTCATATTCTCCTCTTGTGTTTCCATCTTTACCTTCTCTACCACCATATTTAGTGCATCCTTGCCATTTTTGACTACTTGCAATTCCGTCGCGATCATTCTAGCTCGTGTTTTCACTTCCTGCGCGACACTGACTTGTAGTTTTTACAGTTCATTTGTTGGTATTTGAGATAGTACCAGCTGTACCTACACCAAGTCTTTGAGTATCATTTGAGCTATGGCCTCGTCAACCTGCATCATATATGTTTTTATCTGGAAGCTCAGACTTGCTTGCGCTACGATCTAGATGGTGTCTTCTCCGTTTCGTGTGCTCCTGTCCTCGACTTCTGTCGCTCGGGGGATTGGCTCTGTTCCCATTTCTTGCCTCTACGTTGCTTGTATCTTCTCCAAGGCCTTCTTAATATCAGCCAAATCATTACTTATCCTTCCTCTTTGGTTCTCTACCTCTTCTAACTCATATGCTACACAATCATGTACCCTCTCTACGACAAGATCGACATCATCCTCGGTGATTTTGTATTCCTGGATTTTTTTATGGGCCTTGGCCTTATTGTGTAGTCCCCCTGTATGTATCATTGTCCCTTTGAGTGTCCCTGTCTCTTACATAGTAGTTGTTAATGAGGTTTCCTGCATCGTTGTGTCCCCCCTTCCTTGTTCTTCCTACGTTGGGGCATTGTCCTTCATTCCTGTTTGTGCATATTTATTTAGGGTGGTGGCCTTTGTTGGCCCTCGACCAAGTTTTGGAGAACCTTGGTCATGTTTGACCATTTTTGGGACTTTGACAAGCGTTCAAATACGGAGCGCCTAGGCAAAGCGGAGATCGCGGGATCTCGCCCCCTTTTGCAAGATTTTTGGGTTTTAGGGTTTATGTAATAGGTATGGGATGTTGTCCCATGGGTCTTACCCATGTTTAGGCCCCTTTTGTAATGTATAAATAAGTATCTAGGTGATGTAATAAGTAGACCCAGTAGTTACTAATCATTGATTGGATTAGTGCATGGCTAGTTGGCTTTGTGCACGAACGTGTTAAGGTTTGCAGAGCTAGTGCAAGTGTTTTGTAAGTGCTTTGTGCACGAGCGTGTTAAGGTTTGCAGAGCTAAGTGCAAGTGTTTTGTAAGTTCTTTGTGCACATACTGTGTAGAGGCTATGTGCTTGAACCTAACTCAGGGAAGAATGATCTAGCAAGGTGTGTGAAGATCTCATGTCCTATGCGAAGTTGGCGTTGTGGCTTGGTGCATGTAGGAAGATTGGAAGAGACTAATAAGAAGAGAAGAAGATTGGTGGAAGTAGCCCCACATTAGGGTGAACCACATATATCTTGTGTCGATGTGCTTTGTGTTATGGTGTTCATGATGTTTATGTACTTATTTTCTTAATCTAGATGTATGATAGATCTGGTTGATGCTTAGTGCTTTATGGTGTGAATGAATGTTAGATATAACTTAATGTTATGTGATAAGTGAATGAAATTATTAGATCCTGGTTAATACGACGTTGTTTTGTAATTAGGTTTTTAACCTGGGTATGAATAGGGGTTAAAGACTAATATTATTGGCTAAATGCTTTGTTGAGTATTGTGATCACAAATCTGTGTCCCAGATAGGTTGCAGACACCTAAGTCCTACAACCCCTCCTGCCTCTACCTCAGGTGAGACTTCATCTGCTTCACAGGAGTTGCCGAAAGGGCTGGTATTTAGGGTTTTGTTGGTGCGTTGTTGAAGCGTTGAACCCTAGGTCTTCCCCTATGCCAACAAATGGTTCCGTTGTCGGGACCTGAAACTGTGATTACTGGGAACTAAAGAAAAGAGAAATCTATGTTCATAGATCTAATGTTGTAGTCTGCAGTATTCTACTTGACTTGTGAATCTCTGTGCTAAGAAGGGAATCAGATCTGAAGAAAAGAGGTAAGATATTAAAGCTTTGTGCTCTGGTAAAGGTAAGATAAGTGGAAATTTTTGTTTCGAAAGAATGGATCTAGGTATGTTTGATAGATTTTGTCCTAGTCTAAAAACTAGGGCACAACTAGAAGAGAGAAGATTTGATATGAATAAATCTGATAGAAATAATGAAAGATATGTTATTCCTATGCATATAAATAATTTTCGATATACAAGTGGATGCAGGATCCTAGAAAGAATTTTTTGCAGGTTCATCACTGTGATCCCAGTACGCAGTACATAAAAGGTTGGGGATCATTTAAGAGAAAGAGAAGATTGACTCTTTGTTATAGTTGCATAAGACCGAGACATCTTGCTAAGGAATTCCTTGGTACAGGTCCTATTTGTCTTTGTTTTAAATTTGTTGGTCATGAGGTTTTGGATTGTCCTAGAATGATTGATAAAGTTGAAAATATATATATGAGACAAGAAAACCATGAAGAAGGTCAAGAAACTAAGGATATGTTAGAACACCAGAAAGAATCAGAGACTATATTATTGCAGATGAAAGAAACCATGAGTGATCACAGAGACATCAATTTACCAGAGATCTTAAAAGAGGAGGAGTGCATAGAAATAAGAATAGGAAACTTTGACATAGACTGTGTTCTGGATGAGGAAACACAAGTGAATATCATGACATAAAGTACTTGGGAAATTTTGGGAAAGCCTACTATGTTTCCTTCATTGGAAGGAATAGGATTGTTTAAAGGAAAGATGATAACCATATGTGGAAGACTTACTCAAATACCTATGGTTTCTCATGGAGCATCGATGGGAGAAGAATTTGAGGTCGTTAAGTTTGTTGAGAACAACACTCCTTTTGCACTTTTGTTAGGAAAGACTTGGATTGAGAAAGATCAAATCCGAAGGAAACAAGAAGAGGAAGCCATAGAACAAAAAAAATGAGAATTAATGGACTTCATAGCAGAGAAAATAGAACGACTAAGAGAAGAACAAGAGGAAAATTTGAAGCAACTGAGGGCCAGAGACCTAGCTGTTGAAGTTGAAAGAACACAAGAAGGCTTAAAGAACCTATCCATGCAGGGGAGAAGAGCACCTATGCCAGAAACAGTAAGAGAAGAAGTATTACCCTCGAACCTTGTGAAAGACCCTTAGCAGTGAGAAGTTACTATGCTAAGAGCATATAAGAATACGAATGGAAAGAGGATTCCAGAGACTCAGATCATAGTAAAGAAGGCTAGAAAGCTCAGTAAGAAGAAAGAAAAGCTAGAAAAATTGCACGAGGTTCCAGAGAAGACTTCGCAGAAAGAAGGCTTGCAAAACTTGAACCTCGATGGAATAGCAGAACAACGCAGAAGATAACTTCGACTCGACGAAGCTATATGACCGTTGGAGGCATCCCGACCGTTAGAACGATGCTCTGGAATGGCTAGAAACATAATCATTTCCAGAAAGATCACCACTGGACCGTTGGGACCACTCCATAATGGATGGATTGAGGCATTCCTGCCTGTTGGAGGAATTCAATATGACTTTGTCTATTTAATCCGTCGAATGTCTCACCAGGGACACTTTTGCAAATTGTGATTATCCGAGCCCACAGAGAACTGATTTATATCGCATTGTGCTTATTGAGACCTCGCCACCTGTTTTTCTTACCTTGAGCATCTATTCGCCTACCCGAGCACTTGATTATGAGTGTGTATGTCGGGTGAACGTAGCGCAATAGAGAAGTCCATAGAATAAATCTTGATCGACCTTATGGCTAAGAACTTCATGTCCACAGGAGTACAGGACTCATCGACAGGAAGATTGCAAGCATCCCCCTCGACTTCACGACGATCTAGTCGATCTAGGTCATCCATAACTGCGATAGAGAAAATAAGCAAGCATTGCAACGACTTGGTGAACGCGAAACTCATCCCGTCGGTCTTGCCTGACTACATCTCGCCTCTGGCTGGCATGGTTAGTCATGATAGCATTTTGAGAGATTCCAAGTACACCCTCATCATTGCGTACCTCCTGAAGGGGATACGCGCAGTGGGACCGCAGCTAGGACTGATCCATGGCCTTAATATCAATGACTTTAACCTGGGAGACAGGAAGAATTATGCATTGCTCGCACCGCATAGGTACTTGACAAAGACAACAAGAAAGAAGTCGAAGATAGTCCCCCAGCCATGGACTAAGGAAATCGTGAGGTCCACCATCCTCAATGTCATGAAGATACCCCACTTCGACAGACATCATAGGTTAACACGTACATTAAAATCCTCTTGTCATGCTACCATGGAGGTTATCTATGGTTAGACATGTGCGTGACTGTGACCTGAAGTTGATCCACATGATCACTAGATTAATCATGAAATGACCGGACCCTCAAAAATTCTACCCAGAGAAGGTTTTAGATCGTGTCATGGCACAACGAAGACACCTACAGTGATGTGGAGAAGGGGAAGTGGGGCTACAAGGTAGCCTCCATCCAATATGGCATCGTGCGCCTAGCTTTCCAGTTGATCGCTGGTAAGATCGTCAGGAAGAACAGACCAACACAAGTCACGGGGTTCGTCGTCGACCTCGCAAGAAAGTGCGTTGAAGGGATGCAGGTGAACTGGGTGAGTTATCTCGTCAACTAGTTGGAGCAGGATTGTTGCGAAGCGTAGGACCAGGGATACGAGTTTCACTTCAGCTGGTTGTTGATTCTTGTTGCCTTTGTCGAATGGGATATGTCAGAGGGAGGGACCTTCCCTAAAGTCGAGTCGTTTGAATCACTAGTCGCGAGGTTCACCGCCTTGTGGTATTCAAGTGATATGGTGAAGCAGTGACAGTCGAGCGTTGTCTTCCACACTTACTACTTATAGCTCACGTGAGCCATTGAGTCATTCCCTCAAATGAAGTCAAATATCTTGCATACTTACAGGCCAATAATGAAGTTCCGCGTAGACAAGCATTTCATTTACATCACTGTGTGTAGAGATGAAAGAAAGGAGGAGTTGCAATCGTATTACAAATTAACCGATGAAGACATGGAGGATATAACTAAGGAATGGTCGGTTGAATTCCTTGTACCAGTCGAGAAGACAAAGCTCTCCAACCCCGATATCATAGGAAGTATTGTGGTCACCCAAAAAGAATATGATGGACCGAGCAGCACCAAGAAGAAAAAGAATAAAGAAGAGGTGCAGGAAATAAACAACACATCAGAGGAAACTGCATCTGATTCACCTGGAAGAGGAGGAGGCGACAAAGTAAACCAAGAGGAGGAAGGGGAAGAAAACAAGTAGGAAAAGGGCGAAGTGACACCACCTAAGGATCCCCTTACGGAGGCTGAGACATCAAAGAAAATAAAGGTTTCTCTAAAGAAACCTTTAGCGTGGAAGAAGTCATGAGCCAATTAGCCCCAGTCATAGAATGTGCTCACAGTGGATGATATTGACCTCATCATCACAGCTGTAGCAGACACTTCAAAGGATATTTTGCAATGAAACAAAGCCAAGCAGGAAATAATTTATGATAGGATTGCGGCAGAGCTGAAAGCGGTACAGCAAGACCTCTATTCGATCCATGCAATGTCCACTGTGTCGTCGTCATCAGAATATATAGAAGTGGGAGATGAGCCTGCCCAACTACGCAGATTAGCAGATGCGACAAAGGCGCACCTTCGACGAGTACAGGAAGAAAAAGAATAGGCCACAGAGGCCTTGAAGCAAGCAAAGGAGGAATCCCTGGAGCAACGTCGGGTTGCGCAACAAGAGAAAGATGACTTTTGAGCGAAGTTGGAAGAGGGAAAGAGAGCAGATCCAGAGAGAAAAAGACCAACTGCTCACGGAGAAGATTGGGGTTAGAAAAGAAGTAACTAGAGCACTTCGCTCTGTGTCGAGCCTGGCATAGATGGAAGAAGATAAAATTGAGAGCCAAGTGGGGAAGCTCGTTGAATCCATTCAACATCTTCAAGCAAGAGTAACAGAACTGGAACTGCAAGCAGTGTTAAGCACTCTGCAGAAAGTGCGAGATCAGAGGGAAGAAGCCGCCAGAAGCACAGTCAAAATAATCAAGTCATTGGCTTTAGAATTCAAGCAATTAAGTAACCGAAGTGTGTAGGCTTACAAGCGCCTTGCAGAAGACCCGGAGTTGAGGAGATTGGAGGCACAACTCTAGGAGGTGAAGCAGTAGGCATTGACAGTGCAAGCACAGTTGAAGCAACTTACGGCTATTGAGAAAATGAATATATCACAAAAGGTGTGTGCATTTCAGCAATAAGTCAATGCCATTCAGAGTAGAGTCATGGAAGTGACCCAGAGACTCTAGCCGGTGTAGAACGAAGACTGCACACTTTTTGAAGAGATCGAGGGACAAGGTGCACAACTGGAACAAGTGGTCACCATGGTGGAACAACTCTTGGAAGGGCCTGTCACCGAGAAAGTCATTCAGGAGTTCGTTGAACAGGAGGCTCTAGTGAAGCAGCAAGTCAAGACAGGAGTTCGTTGAACAGGAGGCCTTCGAAGTAAAATTTCCCAAATCAGAGTGACTTGGGATGAGTCATAGATGAGTGTTGGGGGCATGTTGTCCCTCGACCAAGTTTTGGAGAACCTTGGTCACGTTTGACCATTTTTGGGACTTCAACAGGTGGTCGAAGACAAAGCGCCCAGGCGAAGCGAATATCGCGGGATCTCACCCCCTTTTGCGGGATTTTTGGGTTTTAGGGTTTATGTAACAGGTATGGGTCGATGTCGGCCCATGGGTCTTACCCATTTTAGGCCCCTTTTTTAATGTATAAATAAGTATCTAGGCAATGTAAGAAGTATACATAGTAGTTACTAGTCATTGATCAGCTTAGTGCATGGATAGTTGGCTTTGTGCACAAACATGTTAAGGTTTACAGAGATAAGTGCAAGTGTTTTGTAAGTGATTTGTTCACAGACTGTGTAGAGGCTCTATGCTTGAACCTAACTTGGGAAAGGAGGATCTGGTGAGGTGCGCGCAGATCTCTTGTTCTATGCGGAGTTGGCATTGTGGCTTGGTGCATGTAAGAAGATTGGAAGAGACTAATAAGAAGAGAAGAAGATTGGTGGACGTAGCCCCACATTGGGGTGAACCACATATATCATGTGTCGGTGTGCTTTGTGCTATGGTGTTCATGTTGTTTATGTATGTATTTTATTAATCTATATGTATGATAGATCTGGTTGATGCTTAGTGCTTTATGATGTGAATGAATGTTATATCTAACTTAATGTTATGTGATAAGTAAATGAAAGTATTAGATCTTGGTTAATACATCGTTGTTCTGTAATTAGGGTTTTAACCTGCGATGTGAATAGGGGTTAAAGACTAATGAATATTATTGGCTAAATGCTCTGTTAATTATTGTGATCACATATCTATGTCCCTGCTAGGTTGCAGACACCTAAGTCCTGCAACCCCTCTGCCTATACCTCGGGTGAGACTTCATCTGCTTCACGGGTGTTGTCGAAAGGGTCGGTAGTTAGGGTTTTTTTGGTGCGATGTTGAAGCATTGAACCCTAGGTCTTCCTTTGTGCCAACAATATTCTTCTTTGTCATTGTCTTTTGACTAGGCTTCCCTTGTTGTGTTGGTTTCTTTTTCGCGATGCTACCCCCTGCAGATGTCTTGGATGACATTGCTTCTACTTCTTTTCCTTTTAGCATGTCCTTGGTAATTATTGGGATCTTCCAGTCATACTGCCAGTCTCTCATTTCTATTTCCATTAGTTGACTTAGCTTCTCCTGTATTGCGCATCTTTCTGTCATGTTGTTAATTGTTGCTACGCATAGACTATGTACCAGAAATTCTAACTGCACCATTGCTTCCTTCCCATACACCAATATGAATGGTGTATGTCATGTCAACTTCTTACATGTGGTCCTGTATGCCCATAATACTGTTGGTATTTTCAAATCCCAATCATCCATGTTGACATTGTAGATCTTTGTCAAAGAATTTTCCAAAATATTTACCTATACATGTCTCATGGTGTGTAGAGCCTTTTTCTATGACCATATCTCTATGCTTTGCATAGCTATATCTTTTTCACTTTCACACTCTGATAAATTACATCACCTGCACAGCCAAGTCTTGAAAACAAAGTACTGGACAACCACCTTACACCTTGGTATATGGAAAACAAGCAAGACTGTCAATACATTTGGAACTAAATTCATTAGTTGTTGTTATAGAAAATGAAAACATGGAAAAACTCACAACTCCTCAAGCACAATAATTTCAATTGCTACAAGAGAAAATGGAAAATGCACTGGAAAGCATGACCAACAAATAACAAATAGACAATAAGTGTTTTGATCATAGTGCTACTACAAATCATTTTCATAAGCATTAATGGCTTTTACTTTGGAACATGACTAATGAGAAGCGATATTTTCATTCCAAGTTTGAAGCATTATGGAATGGAAGGTAGCATATTGAGAACATATTTGATCACAATTCTTAATTATTGAAAGATGCAACTGGAAAGGTTCATACATTTCCTATGAATGCACAATTCCTCAGGCACCTCTTCATTTAATCCTCAATTCTCACTATTCTATACATAAACATGTCTTCTTCTCTTTTTCTTTCCTCTTTTTCTTTGTTTCTTTTCAATGCTATATACTTTCATGGTATAACTTATTTTCTCTTTTTGTCCCCTTCACAATTTTTTGTTATTTTTCCTACATCAACCAATTATAAGGTATTTGGACTCTTAGAAACCCATATGGCATTACCCATCTTCCATAGTTGAAGCTGATTTTTGATCTATTTCATGTGTCAGTTTTCAATCCAAATATTATATAAAATTCTTTTGCCAATCCACTATCTTTCAAAAATTTCTTAGTTAAAAGCCTTTTTACTTACCCATTTTCACATTGTGTGGAGCCTTTTTCCTTTACCATATCTCCGCACTTCACCCAACTATATCTTCTGCACCTCCCTACTCTACACATGTATATCCCCCGCACAACTAAGACTTGTTCTATTTTAAACTCTTGTGTGGAAAATACATAGTATTGATCCTCCCGCACTCTCGCACTTCCGCACCTCAACACTTCCAATATTTCCACACCAACAATTCTGAAAACCCATGTAATTTTCAAGATAACCGATTAATTTATGGCACGTTGATTTCCTCAAATTTGAGAATAAAGGGCATTGATTAAGGACTAGTGTGAAGTAAATGTCGCACTTTTATATGACCTACATAATGGTTTCTATTTATGGTTACCCTTATTCCATGGGTAATTTAGGTGTGGAAAGGACATTTTAGTCAACACACAACATGCACTTTGCCTTAAACCAATTCGACTTATGTAATATACTATTCATAACACGTATATCAAAGTCCATTAAAAGAAGCACGAGTATAGAAAATAGAAAAACAAAGCAATGTTCTTGTGGTGATATCTTATGTACCACATCCTCTAATAAGAATATTGATACAAGAACAATTTAGAGAAGGTCGACGGGAAAACTTCCTTGCCAAACTTCAAGAATATGACATGGACATCAACTTCCAAGAGACTGTTAGATGACAAGGAATGTAAATTGATGATTAGTATTGAAGCTGTAAATATCCCTCATGCACATGATGTACTAACTCAAGATGTATCTATCTTCCAAAAAAATTGTTATCAAAATCCTCTTTACTTAGCCATTTTCCACATTGTATCGAACCCTTTTCTACCATCATATCTTCACACTCCATGCATCCATATCTTCCACATTTATGTTCATCTACACATCTAATAGTTTTGCAGCACGGATCTGACAAGCCTTATAATTTGCATGACAATCGAGTCATTTATGATAGGTTGATTTTCTCTTATTTATGAAGAAATGGAAGTGATTAAGACTAATGTAAAGTAAATGTCCCACTTTTCTATGAGCTACTTAATGGTTTTATTTATGATTATGCATATTTCAAAGATAATTCATATGCGTGGAAAGGACATTCCAGTAAATACACTCCATGCAGTTGGATTTAAATAAATTGGAGCTCGGTAATCTATTATTCATAAATTTCACCTATATCAAAGTCCATTAAAAAAGTAGTGATATGGAAAATAGAAGAATAAAGGAGCCCTTTTGCAGTGATACTGTCAATTCACTCATGGAACAAGACAAGAATTTTCATTGGTCTGCTTCCTACCAGTGGTTTTTGAGAAAGAGTCTAGAATAAAAGAAAAAGAACAAACTCTCAACCACAAGGCTCGTAAATGTTGGTTGTGTACCTAAAGTTTTCAACTTCAAGGAACTGGTTGTATTCTAGTGTGCTTAAAGGCTCGATTCCAGAACAAGAATGATTCAAGTGAAAACAAAACAAAAGAATCAAATTTTCCTTACTCCAAAGGTGTTCAAGAAAATGCTTTATCTTCCTTCTACAAATAAAAGTATTAATCTCACAAATGCATACGCTTTCCTCGACTCTCAAGCAGGTGGCTCCAAGGTCTTGAAATGATTTTTGGTACTGTCTGCAAACATGTTGAGCGACCTTTCAACAATTGATATATCTTTGCAAGAAGAACCATACCAAGAATTTTCATGATGGTTCGCATGTGTGGTTGGGCAGGAGACAACTTCACACATACCTAGGTCATTCTATATGCACTATACTTTTATTTTCACAAGGATGTCATCTTTGATTGGGAATAAATGATATCAAATGAACTTTGTTTTCAGTTGAGTAACTACTTAAGTACTCAAAGATTTTTCATGGCCGCATATTTGTTGTTTGCAATTGTTTATTGCAAACTCTTTGAGGGTCTTCTTGTTAAGACGAGTGTAAATATAGACAATGAACCAATTCAGTTATAGCACCTGGTGCTATGCAGATATAAAAAACCATTCAATTCTTACATTGTTCAAGATAAGTTTTTTATAGAGTTCATAAACATATTAGTTGGAGTAGAGCCCAAGAGAATAACTCATAAAGATGAGCAATTTCTCAAGGGAAATAGCATTTGCATTCAAAAGGAAAACCATACATACATATGATTGTATGGTTGTAAATAAAAACCCCTTCTACTCCTGATATTTGTCTATGATAGATATATTTTAGCTGAAATTTGTTAGCAGTATAAATCCTGGGGTATTTTATTTGACTGGAAGAGAAAAAAAACAATTCATTACATTGCCTTTTTCAAGTTGGCGACACAATTGTCAAAAATTGGGTGCATCTAAAAGAACTCTCAGAAACACTTAATATATTTAATCTAAAGCAAGAACAACCCCTAAGGTTTTTTTACCCCGAGGGTATATTCTCACAACATTTAGCATCGATAAGGTGCAACAACCTTTTCACGAGATTTGATAAAGAAACCAGTGACAAACCCTCCATAGAAAAGGACAAGAATGTATGTAGTGACGAATTCTCCACAAAAATAAGTTCAAATACTCAAATCTAGAGAAAAACAAGACAAAGGGGGGGGAAACAATACTAATGTCTAATCTTCCTCCAATCCCCAACCATGTAAGAACTCCTCCTCTAGGAAAATAAGATAACAACTAAATGTAAACCAAGAAGAGAGTAATGAGGGGTGTTTTGGAGGTGATGATGGAGAAAAACTACCCCATGTCAATATTGAACGGGAACATACAATGTCCCATCAAAAAAGGAAATGAAGCCCAAATATAAACAATTCCCAAGTTTCAGGAAGCTCAGAAAATGTTGATGATATGAAAATTGACAGTATGGAGATACCCAAGTGGGTGTCTCGACGAATTACAGAAAGACAACATATTACACCATTCCTCACAACATAAGAACCCATGTTGTTTGAGGAGCAGTCCTTAACACCGCACAATACTCAATACAACAAGGAGGAAAATAAATTGCAGATAGATAAGGTGAGTGTCAAAAACAAAACAAAAATAGTTTAAAAATTAAGTTCAGTGGTCAATGTCTTAGGATTTGGAACCTATAGACTCGTGAAAATACATACACCTTTCTACGGGACATGCTCTTTCCCATTCAATTTTGGAGAAAGAGTAGAAAAATATTAAATTGAAGAACAGAATAAGTGATCTTAAGGATTCACTGACTCCAAAGCCATTATTTGCATAGTCATTGGCCATAATTTCAATAGAACAAACTCTCCCAAGTACTTTAGGAACCTCAAATCCTATCAAAAAAGTTCTTCAATTGTTGAAAGGATTCAGAGTCTATGTTGTTGGAAACATTAACAAAAGACTCGTGATAATCACACAGGCATGGGAGGTCAACACCAACCTACAACATCTATCTCAAAGGATTTCAAACTTTATTGGATATTTGCAAAAATATTTGCAACATGATGAAGCCTACTATAAAAATGAGCTAAATAATTTAATCGCATGGGTCGCTTATGTGAGTGACCATCAAAGAAATCATCAGGAACTTCCCTCAAACAGAAGAATAAGGAAAATAAAGGCAGGTTGGGAGGCATGAGTAAAATTGCTAAAAGATGCAATTGTCACTTGTGAAAAAATCAACGAAAGGAGAGGAAATGTTATTTTAAAAGCATATAGTATTGTTAAAGAACTACAAGGCTAGAAAATTTTGAGGAATTCAATCATCATCACTAAATAAGAACTAGATAGTAACTTGGCTTCAATGAAGATCTCATTAGCTAATGACTTCAAAAACCTCGTAAATTTTCCTGAAGAATAACTCAAACAATGGCTTGTCACATTTGTTAATGACAATGAATACCACTTGTTTTCCATTGATCAACTCCATGTGGAATGCAAGGAAGTAGAGGAGGATATTTTCACGCTTTGAGTTAAGAAATAAATCACCATCCCACCAATCAAGGACTATATTGATCATTGGCTCAAGAACGCCTTGGAATAGATTGTTAACCCATAATAACTAATAGACATTGTTACTTCAACACAAGACCAAAGCGCCAAATATTATAAAGGAAGACACATAACAACAATGGAGAAACCAAAGTAACACAACATTTCTTTCTTGGTAAGTAAAGCATATGTTACATTTGTCTTTCCTCTTTTTTCCTTTTGTTGACTTAATAATTCCTTCGTCTTATTTGTTTTATGATCTGTGAAAACCTAAGCCATGTTTCTAACTATCTTTATTTCTTTCTTCCAGGTCTTTCTTCTATTTAATGGTTCACAGGAGACCCAATCCCAGTCTATTTGGACAAACACCTTTACTTTATATAGGCATACATGGCTAGTGATTTTCCAGACTTTGAGATTCAAGATGAATTTTCAAGTTTGTGTCCACTCTTTATGATTTTTCAAACATCATGTTAAGTTATCTGCATATGTGGCCATTTACTTTCATTATTCCAAATGATATTTTGCACTTTATGCTATGATTTGTAAATTTTGTATCATATTGTGAACATTGAATATAATAGAGTTTGATCCTTTCTCAAGACTTTCTTTCCTTGTGAATGTTTACTTAATAAACCCTTCTCCATTCCGAAGTTTTGTTTTAATTTTGTGTATTATTCATATAGAGAAGTTCCATGGCCTCTTTAAAAATGCAGTAGGATTTATCCTCCTCATGTTGTTTTCAACACTTCACCCTTAGATATCAACAATATTGATTGAACATTGTCCAGTAGACCAACACTTCCATGTACACTATCTTCTTTTCCATTCTTCTTATTTAAAAAAACATTGTTCCTATTAAGATGCAAGTTTGAACATTCTTATACTTTTGCATTGTCTTTCATCTCTTCAATCCTCTACACATTGTCTTTTTAGATCTTTGGTTAAAGAAGCAATGATACTAGTAACTAGTTTTTTATATGTTATTTCCCTTGGCACAGGCCCATCTGGGACATATATTTGTAAAACATGCAATGTTCTTTCACATCCATATATTGTAATATAACAAAATTTCTCGTCCACAAACCAGTGTCCTATTTCTTTGATTGAATTTAGGGCTTCTTGACAAAATCTAGGAGCGCTTTGGTTTTTGAAACTATTGTACAGAGACATAATGAAACTTTCACAAATTCCATAAAAATATTTTTTACAGTTTATAACACATAATTTTGAACAATAAATATGAATTGGGTCCCGAGACACACACTTACAAATTCACATAATTTTGAACAATAAATATGAACCGGGTTCTGAGACACTCACAAATTCTATACCTAGTCATTTCTCCACATTTTATTATACCTTTCCTTCATACAACTCACTTATCCACATTTTATTATATTTTACAAGGGTCAACTCTACATTCGACACTAAATTTATTTTACTTCTTTTTACTGAGTTTTATGTGTGAAGCTTCAACCAATGAGTTTTATGTGCGAAGCTTTGACCACTTCGTCATTGTGATGAAGATGCCATGATCTTAATATTGTTTTTCAAATGCATAGGCAACCACCTTGTCAAATAGAAATCAAATACAAACACAAAGCATCAACTCAATCATAGATCATTTTGGACTTTTGTGATGGCTACTCCTCAAATTCTAGGCCATATACAACGAAAAATGTAAATGGTTTAATTGTAAAATTAAATAATTTTATTTATATAGAAAGAGAGGGGTATTATGTTGTTCAATAAATTTCAAAACTTACAAATTTTAACTATATAAAATAAATTTTAACTTAGTAAAGGATATATGTAAGATGGTTTCAAATTTTATACTTGGTATAAACTTGAGGAACATTGAGATAGATAAAATTATATACTTGGTGATTTTCAATGTAAATGGTTTAATTGTAAAATTAAATAATTTTATTTATATAGAAAGAGAGGGGTATTATGTTGTACAATAAATTTCAAAACTTACAAATTTTAACTATATAAAATAAATTTTAACTTAGTAAAGGATATATATAAGATAGTTTCAAATTTTATACTTGGTAGAAACTTGAGGAACATTGAGATAGATAAAATTATATACTTTGTGGTTTTAAAGGTTGTCCACAAGGATCATATGTTCCCCAAAAATCTAACATCCACACACTCTACATTGTAGTTTACTCTATTTGCTTCTTGCACATCCTAACATTTGCACACTTTCTTTTACTTATTTTTATGTGTGAAGCTTCGACCACTTCATCATTGTCCTATTTTTCCACACATATTCATTTTTGCACAATACAAAGACTTAATCCAACATTTAGTTATTCTATCATCTATTTTCAAAACTAGTATTCCCATCCCCCTTTTTTGGCATATTGTGATGAAGATGCCATGATCTTAATATTATTTTTCAAATGCATAGTCAACCACTTTGTCAAATAGAAATCAACCACAAACACAAAGAATCAACTCAATCATAGACCATGTTGTCAAATAGAAATCAACCACAAACACAAAGCATCAACTCAATCATAGACCATGACAGGGAGCATCAATATTTTCACTTTTCATATTAAACTCTGTAACCTATATTTCAGAGTTATGACTTTTGTGATGGCTTCTCCATCTCTACTTCTAGGCCATATACAACGAAAAATGTGGTTGTAAAATCAAATATTTTTATTTATATAGAAAAACAAGGGTATTATGTTTTGCAATAAATTTCAAATCTTACAAATTATATTCTAGGCCATATACAACCAAAAATGCAATTGTAAAATTAAATATTTATATTTATATAGAAAAACAAGGGTATTAAGTTTTACAATGAATTTCAAAATTTACAAATTTTAAGTATGTAAAACAATTTTTAATTTAGTAAAGGATATATGTAAGATGGGTTCAAATTTTATATTTGGTAATAGATAAAATTGACGAACATTGCAATAGATAAAATTTTATACTTAGTCATTTTCAAGGTTATCATCTCATGTACGAAGAAGTCACATCATCTCTTGGGTAGACTACTTAGTCATTTTTAAGGTTATCATCGTCCCAATCCAGACTTAATTCAAATCCAAGAACAATATCCCAATCGAGAGCACCAAAGAG